>VYZQ01011679.1:0-13629 GCA_013400655.1 Mystacornis crossleyi
CCAAAGATTTTAGGAAGTGGGTTGTAAAATCTTGGCTTCTGATTTATTATTTCACAATATTAAAATATGCGGATGAAAATTGTCTCATATTGCATCTGAAGTATTTAGACACTTAACATTCTAATTTCATATTTTGGATTTCAAAGAGGACAACATCAGAAACTGTTCCGAGAAATCAAATCTTCACATACTATGTCATTCCAGAAAAAATAAATAAAATAAAAAATCAAAGGACAGAAAAAGAGATGGATAAAATCTTAGCTTAAAATTCATAGAAACTGAAATTAAAAAAAAAAAAATCCAAGATCAAATATTTAATTTATTTAAAGGTCATTTAATAGTAACTACCTTATTATGGTGTATAGAATAACCCAGTATCCTCACAGACAGAAGTTGAGAACATGATTTTACCTTGTATTCATAAAATGCCTTTCACAATGCAGTCTTAGTCCTAAGATCACAAGGCAGTCTTAACAGTAAGCTAAGCAGCAGCACCAGCAGGAAAGATTATTTTTAAATAGAATTCACACAAGCTAAAACCTTCAAAAAGGTATACATAACACATTGAATTTACCCATGTGCTTAAGCATTTTAAGGATCGGGGTCTATGCTAATGACAAAACTGGTAGGCAAAACATGCAGATGGGTAAGGTCAAGAAAGAGGAAAGAAAGAACAACAGTAACACAAAAATATGTTGCACACAGAATGTGTGAGCTGCTGCCTGCCAAGTGGTTAGCAGTAGGCAGTACTGTGTAGGCATCATGGAAGAAGCCAGGCGTGCAGAAAGAGCACGAGCTAGAGGTCTGCTTGGCTTCTCATATTGGAGCTTCATAAATACTACATAGAAATATTTGTTTGAAGTCAGTCCTAGTATTTCAGAAGTGAAGAAACATCAGAATCATACCTCCTGAACCCATGTCTTCTAAATCCCTAATTCCTAAATTCCTAATCCCTAAATAGCTAAATAGTCTAGCAGGAGAAATTTACCCTTTCTATTTAAATACTTTAGGGACAGAACAGTGATTCAGAACAAAGAATATACGCAGCTGGAAGTTTCTTATATTACTTTATGTGGTGTGTTTTCCCAAAATTTATTGTATTCAAAATGAATTANAAATCAACAGTGCATTCCTGTATCAACAAAGATAATCATATTCTGTATTGAATATGCAGGAACATCACTAGCAGGGCTGGAGACAGGATCATCCCACTCTACTCAGTACTCGTCAGACCGTACCTGCAGTACTATGTTCGACTCTGGTCCCAGCAATTGAAGAGCGACATGGAGAAACCAGAGGGGCTCCACAGGAGAACCACAAATATGACCAAAGGACCGGAGGAAAGACAGGCCTTGTGAGGACAGACTGAAGCTGTTAGGTGTTTTCTCCCTGGAGAAGAGACGGCTTATGGGGAACTCATCATAGTATTCCAGTACTTAAAACATGGCTACAGAGACAACAGAGGCTCTTTCTTCACAAAGAGTCACATGGAGAAGACCAGAAGCAACAGGTTGCACCAGGAAAGGTTTCACCTCAGCACAAGGAAGACATTAACTACCAACAACCATTCACTGGAATGGGATGTGACAGAGTCCCCATCAATAGAGCTTATCTGAGGTGCAATTGGACAGCATACTAGATAATGCTTTAGGAAAAAGTTTTTCATGGAAANGGTAAGTACAAAGTCTTGCACCTGCGGGAAAGTAACCAAACAGCCCAGTACAGAATAGGATCTATGTGGCTGGGGATCAGCCTTGCTGGGATGGCTCTTGAGGTCCTGGTGGACAACAAGCTGAACACNGCAAGGGTTGGACTCAATGATCTTAGAGGTCTCTTCCAACCTGGTGATTCTGTGATTCATCTAGGCTCCCATTTTCAGGAAAGATTGGACCAGATGATCTTCCAAGATCCCTTCCAAAATGGGCTGTCCTGTGATCCTATATTTGTCACTATAAATTGTGATTGTGGTTTTATAATCTTAATTCCTAACAAGTTTTCCTGGCTTTTAGATCTACAGAATTGGACTTGGATTTGCTTCCTCCACATGATTCTTTTACCAGTTTGAAGGAAAAGTCAGTGTAGTTCCATTACTTGAGGAGATTTTATATTACTGTGAAGAAATATCTTACATAGTTAAAAAGGAAATTTACATGCCCACACTATTTTTTAAAATGCATTACTATTATGGTATTCTACTACAAACCCAAAATCACAAGAGATAAACGTATTTTTTTTGTATAAGAATTTAAATCAAGTTAATAGCACTGTAATTTCATAAATTTCCTGTTAGAATCAGCACTCTAAATCTGTAAATTAAGTTTCAACCAAATTAACCTGCCATTGTGCATTTGAGAAAGCTAAATAGAGACCATAAGTATTCTTTAATCTTTGTGAAACCTGAGTTATTTACAACACTTTCTTTTTCATTACCAGAAATGTCATTGACCTTATGTGTAGAAACACATATTTACCTTTGAAGCATATGTTCCATGTATTGCACAGTGCACTGCTGCTGCAAAGCACTGCTGGTTAAGCGTATTTCCCACTAAATCATCTGATCTAATTTTCAAATTTTTGTAACTTTATTACACTAGTATGTTGGACTGAGGTTTTGCATGCCAGATGTCAGCTAACTGAAAATTTATTTAGCATTCTTAGATCTGTAAGGAAAGTGAGACAAAGGAGGTGAAGAAAGACTTATTCCAGATTTTTTTTTTTGTTATTTAATGACTAGTTAAATATGTGTGAAAGCAAGGAATACAAAATACTGTTGTGGAAGGCTGTGTCTTTATCAATTAAAAATGCTGTGGCTTCCATTCCCAAACAGAATCTCTGGGTAAATCTGGTTTTAAACCTGGCATGGGAAGGAAAGAAACAAAGTTGACAGTCCTCGCTTAATTGTCTCCCATTAAAAAATTACTCCCTAAAGTCTATTCCTACTGCAAGTCTGGAAAGGTAATGTTTTAAATTTTCCTTTATATCATCTCATCATAGAGAATACCCTGGTTAAAAGAAGACAATTCATTTTGTTTTCATTTTGGCTTTTTTTAGAAGTTATCTCTTTTAAAGATTCTAATTTGTGGTGCCTTATTTTCACCTCAGTATCAAATTATAAACAGTATTCCAGGCAATTAAGTAAATTTTCTTTTAAAAGTCTGCTTCAATCCAAACTACACTTAACTATGACATAAATTCATTTTTCTAAGTAGGGTGAGTCAAAAAACTTGAAACATAAAGGTCAACTAAATACCCGCTCTACTGCTTCCACTGTGTACCCACATATTTTCCAGATATGTTCCAGATATTCCTTCCTTTCTCTATTAACTGTACACAGCTATTAATCATGCATGGACAAATTTAATTACTGTATGCAATCGATGTCACTCCATAACTTTGCCTCTAAACATTGTTAATGGATTTTTGTGGCAATTGTTGCAAAAAACTGATGAAAGTTTGGCTTGCTAGGTTAAAAAATCTCTTCCTATGAAAGTATGACTCTGTTCAGATGCAGTGTCTTACTTAAGATTATAGATACTTAGCATCTTGCATGCATTGCTTTAAAATTATTTTTCATTTGCCTATGTGCACACTATGTGTGAGGCAATAAGCCTAGCATATCTAAGCCTTGCTGTAACACAAGATCCATTTTCTTTGATTATGGCATTAAAAGGTTATTGCTGGATCTTGAAAGCAAGTGAAAATTCTTCACTCTTTCCTAAACAGCAGCAACTGAATGCAAGATAAAAAAGCGTCTTAAATAGCCAATTGCATGAAAAAAATAGAATTAAATTTAAATTCCCATAAACCCCACAAATTTTAAACCCAAGAAATTAATTGCAAAGATTTTGACAAAATATGGATGAAAGAAAGGTCTTTAGGGTATTTAAAATAAGCGTGGTTTGATTCCAGGTCGTATGCAAACAAATAGCCCAATAGCAATCTATCTCTGAAATGGAAATGCTGAATTTCAAAATGTGAAGAAAACAAAAAGGTTGCGAGACACCGTACTGATTTAGGGCTTCTTGGAAACCTTTGCCACCAGGCCTCTATGGATCCCAGCCTTCTTTTTCAGAAACCAATAATACTTTCTTGCCCTTTCTGAGAAGTCTGGCACTTCTATGTTCATGTTGAGCACAGAACTGTGAACTCAGCCAAATGGAGTCTCCATCTGCCCAGATCTATAGAAGCTGTGCTGCCGTGCTTCTGTGCTTATCTCAGGTAAAATTATGCAGTTTTCTCTATTCATTTTATTCTAATCATTGATTAATTAATTTTCTTTCCCTGTGTTTTTGACAGCTTTCACCCACTCCCTTCCTGATAACACAATGCGAGATGTATTGACACCATACCTTTTAACTGAGACTTTGGCCTAAATTAACTCATCACCGCCTAACCGTTTTACCTCAATAGAATATAATTTATTTCCACCTAATTTTTATTAATTTCTCTGAAAAATACAGTCATCATATCAAGGACTAGTGTCTGGAATATTTTAAGCAATGCAGTTACGTCCAGATTCATGCAAATAAATTACAGAATCATAGAATGGTTTTGGTTGGAAGGGACCTTTAAAGATCAGCTTGGTCAAACCCCTGCTGTTGTCAGGGTCACCTTTCACTAGATCAGAATGCTCAAAGCCCCACCCAATCAGAACATTTTCAATGATGGGGCAGCAGGCAGTAACCAGGCAGCAGACATATTCATGACCAAAGACTGGGGGGGGAAGTTCTTGCCTTTCATTGTAAGTGGAACTTTATTAACAATTTCCCTTCAAATGCGTAAGAATTGCTTCTTTTGCTATGAGAATTCTTAATAGAACAGTTGTCATTTTTATTTACTTCTACTAATATGATTGCAATGAGCCAAATCACTGGGTAAAATTTTGCTGTTCATTCTCTAGAAACTCATTTCTATGAATGAGCACACTATTCTCAGTTCATAAATTATAGAAGAGGTTTTAAGAAAATGTAGGCTTTGGAGTTAAAGGTCTAGGAGATGTTTATGTACAGAACAAGTAGAGCACAGAAGTCTACATAGGAAGGTCTTTATAACCTCCTATATTAAGCTGGTAATGATTACCGGGATAATGAAATTTGTTTTTGCGTAAAGTTTTGCCTACATATCTTTTATGTCCAGAAATGGTCTGAATGCAATGATGAAAAACACTTATGACCTGTTTCCTCCTTTCTTTTTTAATAATTTAAACTGTAAGCCTATTACCAAAATATGTGGTCTGTATAATAAATATTCAAACATATATTTCTTTGCATTAAAATCAATAGGAGAATTATTCTCAGGCAAGAATACTATTAGGTGAGTACAGTAGTCCTTCCAAAACATGACATTTTCTTAAATCACAGTCATCTGAATCCCACACAGAAGACAATGCAATCAGTCAGAGAAATTCCCCTGCTTTCTCCCTGCTGGCTTCCCTACTAGTGAGTTGGTCTGCAAGTGCGGTGGTTTGACCCTGGCTGGGCACCAGGTGCCCACCACTGCTCTGTCATCCCATCCTTAGGTGGGCAAAGGAGGGGAAATAGAACAAAAGGCTCACGAGTAGACAGGAGTTCAGGGAGAGATCACTCATCTGTTAACATCATGGACAAAACAGATTTGGGGAAAATAATTTAATTTAATACCAATTAAATCAGAGTATGGTAATGATAAATGAAATCAAATCTTAAAAAAACCTTCCCCTCCCCCGCCTTCTTACCAGGCTCAACTTTATTCCTGATTTCATCTCCACCTTTCCCCCTCCAGTGGCACAGGAGGACAGGGAATGAGTGTTATGATCAGTTTTTCACATATTGTGTCTACTGCTCCTGCTTTCTAAGGGGGAGCACACCTCACACCCTTCCACTGCTCCAGAGTGGGGGTCCCCCCCATAGGAGACAGGCCTCCACCAGCTTCTCCAAAATATGTCATTCCCATGGCAGCTCTTCATGAACTGCTCCAGCATGGGTCCTTTCTACAGGGTGCAGTCCTTCAGGAACAGGCTGCTCCAGGGTGTGTCCCCCATGGAATCACAAATCCTACCAGAAAACCTGCTCCAGCATGGGCTACCTTCTTCTCGGGGTCAGAGGATCTGCCAGGAGCCTGCTCCAGTGCGCCTCTTCCAGACATCCACCTGCTCTGTCATGGGATACCCTATGTACTGCAGGGGGATCTCTGCTCTGTGTGTTCCTCCATGGGCTACAGAGGCACAGCTGCTTCACCATGGTCTGCACCATGGGCTGCAGGGCATCTCTGCTCTGGTGCTTGCAGTACCTGCTGCCCTCCTCCTTCACTGACCTTGGTGTTACAGAGCTGTTTCTCTCACACACTCTTACTCCTCTCTCTGGCTGCAGCTGCAGGTGCACAGCAGTTTTCTCCTTTCTTAAAACCACATTATCCCAGAGGCACTAGCACTGTCACTGATGGGCTTGGCCTTGGACAGCAGTGGGTCTGTCTTGGAGCCAACTGGCCTGTCATGGAGCCAGATGGCATTGGCTTTGTTGGACATGGGGGAAGTTTCTGGCAGCCTCTCACAGAAGCCATCCTTGTAGCCCCCCTGCTACCAAAACCATGGCAAGCAAGCCCAGTACAGCAAGAAAAGAAAGGAGAAAGGAATTGTGCCGGTTTTTATTCAATGAAAAGAACACTATCACTACAAATGAAAACAAAATGAGGAGTCCAGGTTAAAAAAGTGGAGACATATCTCCAGATAATGTTTGCAGAGAGCTATAGCAAACATTTAACAAATCAAAAGGGTGAATTCCTTTGGAAAGGCCCTACCAGAGCCTGTGTTAATTAACTGCTGTCTGCTGTCTAGTCTACTTTGGTGGATAGTGATTCTCTTCAGAAGCATAGCCAGCTATGCTGGCACAGGTTTCAGGAGATAAAGGGAGTCTGAGCACTGGGATCAGATTTCTGTCCATGTGTTAAGTTTTATTCAGATAGGAGACAGCACTCAAGCATTAACAATCCTTTTTTAGTATCTCAGTATGCAGGTAAAAATTCTTCTGTTTTCCCTGCAAGAATGTAAAATAAAGGGTGGTTTTTAATTCATTTTTTAAAGTAAATAAATAAAATTTTTAAAATATCTCATAAAATAATGTGCTCCCTCTATCATTGCACAAAACAGATTTGGTTGTCTCAAACTGATGCTTTCTTGCATTTTTCATATTTTTTTCCAATGCTGATTCTAGGTTCAAAGGATTCCCTGGGAGCAGCTGGGCCAGAAGTAGCTGTGGCAAGACTTAACTCAGCCTGTCACCTTGTGAGACGAAGAGTGGGAGCAGAAGCTGAAGCAATTTCTATGCCATTCACTGGAAAAGAACTCTGACACTTCAGATGAAAACTAAGTAAAAAATGTGAGTGATGGTTGGCCAGTTGCTTCTGCCAAGGGGCAACTCACTCACCTAAATCTGATCTTATCACGACACTCATGCTCAGGACTCCAGTCTTTTAGTTTTGTCAGAAAATACAGAGAGCTTGTGTCAGACTTTTTAGTCTGGTTGAGCAGTCACACAGATGATACATGCTTGCTGTGACTCCTAAAACCAGAAAACACTCCTAAGATGCAAAAGACTAAAGCAGACACACAGTGAGAGCAAAGTATTAACAGAACACTTGAAAAGTGAATAGACTAATAACTTTAAAAGGAGAAAATACTAAAGAAATATTAAAGTGAAGTTTTTAAGTATTACTGAGATCAGTTAATTTCTCAAAAAATCCACTTCTGGGCAAGATCCGCCAAGTCCTCATATTTGGGTTTGTGGTTTTTTATTGTTTTTTTCCTACAGAAATCACCATAAGATGCTCAGGGACATGCAAAAACAGAGCGTTGAGTTTTTAAAAAGTCCTTCAGAATGCCATAATTAAAAGTCTTGCTGGTTCCCCACTTAGCCTTAATCATCTGTACTATGATGTTCATCTGTGTCTGCATCTGTAAGCTATTAACAGTATTATTAACAGCACTGCAAATTATGGGATGAAATAAGTGTTTGGAAAGTTCTAGCGACACTTTCTCTGGGAATTAGAAGGTAAAAGTATTCATTACTATGATTCCTTAAATCCAGGTGTCTTTAAGATTTCAGATGGGAGTATATAATTTCATATGTGCCTTAATTATGTTCCTAAGTAGAGTTGAGTATATTAGCCTCCAGTTCTTTAGTGCTTTACTGTTATTGCATCATATTGACTACAAGGTGATAATTCATTAAGTTAATAAATAAGGAAGAGAAAAACTGACTCAAAATCCCAAGATACACATACAGAAAAAATCCTTTTCTAGGATGCACTGTCAGAGATCAAACCCACCACACAGTATATTCTAAAGATCCCTGCTTCAGTGACTTGCAGTGACAATAAGTAATAAACCTGCTATCTGTTGTACAGAAAACGAAAAGGAGAAAAGTATACTGGGAAGCAGTACAGAACTGACACCTCATATAAGCTATGACCAGAAGTTATCAACAATCAAGAAGGAAATAAGGAACACAAGGAGGTATGAAAATGTCATACAGGATTTTTTATAGCACAAATATTAGCATTATTTCAGGAAAACAACAAAAAGATGGTGTAACAAAAGAATTAGACTCATAAATCTGCAAAACACCACTTTAAAGGCTGAAGTTGAAAGTCTAGACTCACCCCTTCTGCCTTCTGAAAATGGCACGGTTCATACTTTTTCAGCATCAGAGTTCCCTGAACATCAAATAATGCTTCTGGGGGCACCTCCTAACACCTCACTTTCAACAGCATCCATTTTGGCTTTAGTCCTATGCCAAACTATGAATTTTTCCAGCTCTGTGACTGAAAGAGTTTACTGATTGATGTATTCACAGAACCCTGATCTTCCTTTTTCCCTATCACTCAGTGGTACTAGTCAAGGACAGAGTTGTATTCAGTCACCTGAATTGTGTAACACTTAATTTTCTCTTGAAGGAGGCATTCATACTGGTTCACGCTCATCTCTTCTTGAATGAAACAATTTTGGGAGGAAATAAGGTTACATAAGTAATCCTAAGTGAGTCCTCTCCAGGCAGCTTCCATAGTACCTAGATCAAGTGGTTACAAATGATTTAGATATACTGTTCAAGGTTGCCGCCTCTAGAAATGACCAACTAACTCCTGCACTTAGCCTCAGAGCTCCTCTGGCCCCGTTTGTGTTCTTGCAAGTCCAAAAAGATATTTTATAGGTGAATGTGTATGCCTCTGTGAGAGTTCCTCAGTGTATGTACAAGGAGCAGGATGATGGGTTTGCAAAGTGCAACACTGCCCTTGGACACTTCAGACACACAGAGCTGAATCCAAAATCCTGCACCTTGTACACACGCTTAGGAGCTCTCACAGAGCCTTTTTTGGACTTGCAAGAACACTACATAGGGGCCAGAGGAGCTCTGAAACTAAGCACAGGAATGAATTGGTCGCTTCTAGAAGCTGGCAACCTTGCTCTAATTGCACTGAAAAAATAAATACAGCAGAGGGTGAGAGTATTTTACCAGTAGAGAGTAGGCACTACAACAAACAATATTCAGATGGGCAGCTGGTTTTTATTTTAGAGAGTACAAGATGGTTTGCTGTAAAAGGAAAAAAAGAAAAAAAGGAAATGAAAGAAAAAAGGATTTGTTTAGAAGAAAATGAATGCTTGAGGAAGGTGGGCAGATGAGGAATAGGGATCTGGGACCAAATAGATAAGCTGAGTTATAAAACTTATATATATTCTTAGCATTCTTACAACCCACCACCAGGTGATTATGGTATTCTGTGGGATAGAAAAAAAGTCTGAGATTCAATTCCAACAGATGGAGGAGGCTGCTGATGCCACAGTCTTAAGGCAAGTTCTCTAACTACTAGAAAAGGAGACAGTACTGTTTCATCTCACAATTACAGGGGGGAAAAAAGGAAAAAAAAACAAACCAACCAAGCGAAACAACTGGCTCATGTTGGGTATTTGAAAGCAATGTATACACGTGTATTTTCATGAGATTGTTTAGGTAAATGAAGCCCAGGTGTTGTTTAAGCTTGAAGTTCTTATGCCCTAGAAGGGCATAGGAGATTTTAATGTACATCAGTGAAATTAGTGTTTCTTCTGACTATTTCATGCAACTCCCTATCCAGCCAGCTCTACAGAACAGTGGGACTTTGCTGCTTTTGCTGCTCTGCAGGGCTGAGGGTCTTGCTGCAGTGACAAAATGTAAAGGGTTTTATTCTACCACAGTCATCTACAGAAGCAAGAACTAGATGACTGTTTCTGTCACAAGCAGTTAAAGAAACAGAGATTAATGAAATACAGTAAGGTATTCCCTTCTCCATGCCCATACACAGATCATTATGTAATAATCAGCCAAGAACAGCAAAATAAGGGATCAAAATTATCTCTACCTGGCATTTCTCACTAACCGCATGACAGAATTATATTATACACTAGAAGAAAAAAAATGTTTTTTTTTCTAATAAAGAAATAATATGCATCCTAGACCATAGAGCAGTTATCCTAGGGAAAATTAAATTTATTTCATATAATTTTTCATACATATAATTTAAGTCATACCGATTTTGACCTTAGAGCAAAGTATGCTACTCTATACACAAACATATATAAAGAAATAAAAAATTACTTTTGACAGGAAAAGGCTGGATGACTATTATCATTTATGTTTTTCCTCTACTTTTAATAATTAGGAAATACTTCATAGAATAACATATGGAACAATGACTATCATATTACATGAATTTTCTCCCCAGGCTGCTGATTTTCTTTTTTTTTTTTCCTAAATTTTGAATACAAATTTGTACATGTGGGTCAGAAACTCATTGGTCCCAAGAAGATAAATATTAAAATCGCATAGAATTGTAAAGGTTGTTTCCAATATTAACCAACAAGGAAAATAAATTAATAAAGCTCTGCATTTCAATGAGATTATCCAAATCAAAAGTACTCAGGTATAAGAAGAGGTTATTCCATGTCTAAGATCAAAGTAGGAGAAGCAGAAATTAAACCTCCAGGAAAGAGAATATTGGCTTAAGTGATCAAAAAGTGTAAGTGATTCATTAAGTCTAATTGGGCTGCTGCTGCTCCTTGAGGGCTTGTCTGAGCAGCAGATCCAACTTGTCAGGAGCTACACCACTACGTCTGTCTTGTAGGATCAGAATACAAATTACTCTCCCTATGTTAAGACCATCAACACCAACTGGTGTTCTCAGTGAGTTTCAGCACTCAGTGTATTATTTTGAGGGTGTTATACTCCCTCTGTACAAAAAAGAATTCAGAAGGTGATTATTTCCTTCTGACAACTGGAGAAGTTTCCGGAACCATTTAATTCAACAGACTTTCAATCAGCTGTTTGCAGTCTGTTATTTTGCTGTGTATATATATACATACATTGCTATGTTGAGTAACATATGTATACACACACCGCCCCCCCATGCATGAACACTCACTGTATTTTCATGTTGTTTAACAAGGACCAATACGTCCTGTTCCACCCCAGAATTTCCACAGAATTTGCAAAAATTAACTGATAAAATTCACTGATAAAAGTCAGTGGATTCACTAGGATAAACCTTGAGTTTTCGTTGTTCCTAGATGCATTGCAGTACACTTTCTTTTAGACTTCTTTAGATGAAACTGCTTGAGGAGAGGTCACCTTCATTGTAAAGATGAAGGCAAATCTGTGAGAAGCCTATTGGGATTACTTTTAGAAAACCATTTTGTTTGTTCCAGCTCTGAACATTTACAGATCTTTTTCTGTCACGACAGATTTTTTCTGTCAGCTGCAAACCACATTCAGCATAGGGAATGTTTTCTCCTATTTATGACATGGGACATGGCATTTCCAGGCTTTTTTCTAGCCCCAGCAGTAACACAAGAGGTCAGATGCCACTCTTAGGGAAATGTATTTTAAATGAAACAAACATACATTCCTGGCTGCTTCCTTGCCTTATTTTTTTAATAGTCTCTAGGAAATGAAGAATTATATCTAGTCCCTCTGCTTTGCTTTGTTTATTAGTGTGCTCAGAGATCTTATTTGAAAAAAAGAAGTAAACATAATTCACACAGAGAATTTTAAAAATATTTCCCTTCTTCAGCTCCTTCTTTCCTTCTCACAGTGATTTGGCAATAGTTTCCCTTGCTCCCCTTACTGGTTGCTGAGAGGTTGTTATCTATGTGGTCTCATTTCAAAAAAATAGAAGCATTTAGAGGCACTTCTGGTCTCAAATATTTCTTTAGAAGGTAGTGCACCTGAAATCTGTGTCCTTTCTCCTAAATCCCTGAGCTGTTCCTTATGACAGCGTGAACTGAAATCCATAAGGAAATACCCTCATGCCAAAAGCTGCAGCAGTTTGGCCCTATTTATTTTCTTGTTCATAAAACCAGGGAAGCCCATTAAAAATAGAAACATCATTAATAAATCTGCTAATTATATCTAAGTGAAGAACTCAAGTGGTTTTGATGAAGAGAAACAGTAGATCACTAGTTCTTGAAATGATTTTGAAAAAAAATTTAATGTGGCCAAGGCAAGAGAAATTAAGATTTAATCTGGAATGGTTTTTTCAGGAAAAAGGTATGGCTGGTGTTCTGCAGCATGGACAAATTCGGTTATTTAGATCAAAACTGTAGCCCTTCAGTGTTGGTCGGTTTCTTCCCAATCTTAAATAAATCAAATTGCCTGTAAATTTTGACTGAGAGTTACCAGGAAGAGGTTTGATTTGGATAATAAGCAAGTGGATAGGAACTGGGCCAGATATGAATAGCATAAATTCTACAGGTGGGAAAGAAATGAAAGAAGATGATTTTCTTGCTGCTTTGTTTTCTTTTTCTCTTAAGCCAGGTGGTTTTTTTGTTATTTAGTTTGTTTGGGAAGGGTCAGACGGTTATTTTGGGTTAAGTGAACGAGGCAAGTTAATCTTTAGGGTTCTGGACTGAACAGTAAAATAGGTTAATTTATTCTTCAGTATGACAGAAAACATGATTTATTGCTTTCTGTCCAAACATTTCCTGACATAAATCAGTAAGAAAGGAGAGAATGAGATATAATGTCTAGAATCAGTGATGCTGAACATTAATACAAAAGCTAATTACATAAAAGAAAAAAAATTAAAATATTCCATTTTCTGTACTAAATCAGTGTGGCGGAATCTGTCTGCTGTGCAGAGAAGTTTTTAGGTTTTCAGCTGCTTCTTTTCATGTGGTCTGGAGGACTGTGTATTTTTTAATATATTTGAGACCATTAACAGGACAGTGAAGACTGACATTTATTCAATAGCATCATTAGTTTTCTGCAAAACCTCAATATTTTTATCAATGTCCTCATATTTGCAAATGAACATATGCAAAATCAGCTTCGATAGAAGAGTAAAAAACATCTCTTTCTATATTTGTTCTTTGAGTGCATCCTGTGGGATGTGTGGACATGTATATATGGGGAATATGAATATATACAAAATAACTTTACTTATTGGGTACTATATTGGTGGTTCATGATCTTCCTAGTATCAAATGAGCTTTTTTTCATGAATCCTTGTCCATGAGTTCTTGTCAGGGTTGTTTCTGGGTCTGTCTCTCCTTTCTGTACTTCTACTTTCTATTGTGACAAATTTGGGTAATGTTTTTCAGTGGACAACTGTAGTGGTTTGATTCGC
>VYZQ01011682.1:3080-19026 GCA_013400655.1 Mystacornis crossleyi
ATTTGTAAATTTAAAATCTAATGAAAAGAGCTTTAACAGTGTTTTGCTCTCTTTTTTCTAAAAAAATTTGTGCAAGCTCAAAACAAGACTAATACTTCAAAAAGAATAGAAACAATCATAGACAAAGTCTAGAAGTAAAAAAAGTGCCTACATAGCTCTCATTTTATTTACAAATAAAAACTGTGCCATAGTTCTGCCTGGAATAAAACCTTTTCAGTCCAATACCTACTGGCACTACTCCAGACTCCCTTGTACTACTGTAGACTGTTTTTGTGAGAATGGTGGTTGCATTCTCAATGAATTTAAAGACTAAATAACATCCTCACTTAGTCAGCAAGAATACAGCAAGACTATCTGGTTACAGCAGAGAGCTCTAACACTTGGAATAGATTCAAGCTCCCCATTATTCCTGACCTCGCATTTACTTCATGCTGGAGCATCACAAGCCTTAGTGGTGGAGGAAGGTAAGTGCTACATGCTGGCCAAATTCTCTACTGCAAATAATTCCCCTAGCGTAAAGGCCACTGTTCCTTTGTGCCCTCACAAACAAGGAGGGATGGCAATGAAAAGGTTTTTGAAAAGGGTTATCCAGACAATATATAGAAAAAAATATAAGAAAAAATACAGTTGTAAAACATCTTTAATAGGGAATCAAAAACTGTGGAATTTGTCACCATATAATTTCAAGATCTAACTGCACAAGGCCCTCAACAAACCAGTCTGAATCCAACGTGTAAAACTTTTTTAAGAACATAATGAGTCTAGAGGTATAATGGAACATACATCACCTGAGGAAGTTCCAGGAAATGCAGCATCTCAGATGTAGCCTGCTACTCATTTTTTAACTGCACAGGGCTTTTACAGCAAACATAGATATAAGAAGCAGAGAAAGGTGTCAGCAGTACCTGGGATGACACAACTACACCGAACTTGTCCTTCATACATGCACGGTAACAGAATAGCAACTCTCTAAAGAGAAGTAAGTAGGCAAGTAATAACCCAACAGACAGTAGGCAATACAACAAAACACCTTTCTCCTACACAGAAAAGAGAAACGTAAGAAACATGATCAGCCCAAACGAGCAAGATGTTCTAAAGAAACTAATAAAGAGTTTCAGGACTCTGTACAGGCATTTGACAACTGATCCAACTTCAAGGGCAGTAGTGTAGCACCATGAGGGGGGAGAAAACATGCAGTTCCTGTCTCCAAATAAGTATTGGTCAGATCACTGAGTCTTTTGACTCTATTTACATACCAGTGAGGCTATTCTCTCTAAAGAAATATGCAACAGTACTGGTTAGTCAAACAGAATCATTCTCAACACTACTGAAGAGGAAGGTGATTTGAGAAACGGAAAAGCCTTCAAGAGGCCTACATCGACTTACTGAAAGGTCTCAGGCATATTAGTTCTGTGGTATTTACTAGCAGACAGGAAAAAGTTAAAGGATTACTGTCTTTAGAAATACCTGTCTCGGTCCAGAACAAAGTTCAGAGGGAGGAATCTACACTGAGCTAAGCATAACAGGGAACTGCAGATGAAAAGAGTGATAAGCAAGACTTGCTGTTTAATGACATGTAATGAGGAAATAAGGGCTCTAAAATGTTACATTGTCCTTAACTGAAAAAAACTCTACAAATTTCAGGTCATGCTACCTTCCTTCTGTAGATTTAGGACAACTTGCTTCTGCTCACAGAGGAAAGAAAGAATATCTGGTTTAGGATTAAGGGTAGCATTTCAAAGAGTTGTTACCTCTAGGCAACTGTTGTATCCTGCAGACCTTACATGTTGGAATGGCACTGTGCAGTTTTCACAGCTTTAAAAAATCACACAAGATAAACAATTCTGCAATAGTTCACGATTATTGGTGCAGTTTACAGATTAGTTTTGGAGCCAAGATACTACTGAGACATTGCAAAGACAGAATAAAATTCAAATGACTAAAGATGCAACGGAACAGTGTGAAGAAATAACAGCCATAGTGAGAAAAGTCTGTTGTAGCTCACTGGTAGGCCGAGTTTCATAGTGCATATTCCACACAGAGCGGTAGAGAGCAACAGCACAGTTATTTCAGGTCAAGGGCAGCCACCTTACTCAGAAGCCTGGGCACAATCCAAAAGCACGGCCATTTACACAGTACACTCTGAGCACACACAGAAACCAAGAACACAACTTTCTTGGCTCTAGATTGGTGGCTAGTTGCAGCATAACCAAAAATAATGTGAGGCGAATGTATTCAGGCAAGCAAGAAGGGGACTCTGAGAAGGTCACAGAGAGCTATGTCACTGCAAGCAGGAGCTCTGCATTACTAAAGCTCAAAAAGTTTCTACAAACCTTTGAGAAGAAGATAACAAAGCAGAACTGTTGGAGAGGAAATTTTAAGTTTCAGCAGAAGAATGCATCTCAATAACATAGCTTATATATCAGAAAAACCTTAGCGCTATTAATTGTTTCATAAGCTGTGCTTGTGCCTGAGCTGTGGCTGCAGATCTCTTGCCCTCATGGATAACAGTGGAAAAAGATTTCTAGCTAGCTTCCTAAAAAATAAAAAAAAAACAACCAAAAAAAATAGTTTTACACTATTACACACACACACTAGATCTTGCCTTAGACAGCAGGCATTTTATTCAACTTAATTAAGAGTGAAACCACTAATTAGCTAGCCAGGTCCCAAACAAAGGCAGTCTAAATGCTAGGATTAGGGCTGAGTCATCTGGTTGCTCCCATCTCCATACCCTCGAGCTGAAGACAGGTTTTCTGAGCCCCAGGCAGGTTTTTGTACAAGATTGGATTTTCGATGTATTCTAGTAATCATATCTGTATATTTTGTCTTTTTTTTTTTTTTTTTTTTTTTTTTTTTTTTTCCCCCTCTACACGGGCCTTTCTTCCNGTGCCAGTGCACTTACTGCAAGCAGCAGACTGGACAGTCACATTCACATCCTGGATAAACTTACTTCAATGTAATTAGCATAAAGTTGGTTTTGGTTTTGACACCTGCCATCTTTTCTCCAAGTAACACAGGTTCCCTTTAAGGGTTTTACATATATGAGAGTAGTCTATTAATTTTGCAGCAATATAACTTCACCCTTCCTGTCAAACAGCCATGACCCAACTAGAACAGGTCCCTCCATATGAAGTACACTGGCAAAGCCCATTCAAATATCTTCAGAATCTAAAGAAATTATGCAAACTGACAAGAGAGAAGAACATCCTAAATATACACAAACAGAATAAAAATGCACCATCTGTTATAACTACCACTTGCTATACTGAAACTCCTGCACTATGTTTGAAAGCGCCTCCAAACGTTTGGACATGTGTCTGTCACCTCTGATTGCACTTATGTCAATCACTGTCAAACTGCACGTGAAGCCAAGGACATAAGCAGTGAGTGACAAGTGCTGCCACTCCGTCAGCAGACAATGGCTGAGAAGCCCAGTGACAGGCAGGAGCATAAGTTACGTGTCACCCAAGCTGAACTGTGCAAAACCCTATTTGATATACAGTCTACAACTCGACCTCTCTCCACTCAGTGAGCCTTTCCCCGCACTTTAGGCTTGCCTAACCTCTACTGCCCCAAGCATGCACTGTTCTTGCTTTATTCATTTTTTTCTGTCACAGGAGGGATGCCATCACACAGGTTTCAGAAGTTCAGTTTATACTAAATTGTGTCCACACCCTAGCATCTTCTTGGATTCTAATGAACACAGCTCCGGGATAGGAAAGGCCAGTGTGTCTAGGAGCAGATTCTAAAATATTTCGTCACCTTCCCATACATTACTTATTACTTAATTAATCCTATTACTTAATCCTATTACTGCCTTACTTATTAAACTGTTTATTCCCTTTCCCTAATCTTATAGTTCCAAACTCTAACCCAAATTACCTATTAGTTCTTTCAGTTCCTCCTTCCAGCAGAAAGTTGTAGGAGTTAAATACCTTCTTTCTGAAAGTAAGTCAAGCTCATTCTCTACTTGTGTAAGTACTTTATTATAAACTACGTGGATACTCAGGAAAAATTCTTATTAGAGGGATAATGAAAAATATCCGGCTCCTTTATGTAATACCCCTTAAGGTTTTAATGCTGAAGCAATCAAATCTTAAGCACATATTCCGTTGCTTCTTGTTTGAGGCAGGCTTAGGCAAAGAGAATAAACAGGCTTTTCTTCTGCATTATATATATAGGATAATGTAGTTTCTCAAAGAACTTCTTGTGACTCTAAAATCCCAAATACCACAACCGAAGTCATAATTGCATTAAAATGTAACAACTTCCCCCCTCCCAAGAAGACATGAAGATTTTGTAACGGAACAGACTTGTTGAGAGCAACTTGGAAAAAGAACCAATGTATTTTTCTCCATGCTTTACTCCAAGGAAGTAAGATGGAAAACTAACAAGTTACTATAAGCAAACAGTTCTATATCGCTCTACGTTGGAAGATTTCAGAAAATTGTGGTAAAAATTCAAGCGACACCACCTCTCAGTTCTGTAAAACCAATGAGCAGTGTAATACCTCTTACAGAACAACATCTGTGAGTAATCCAGGCAGTACTAATTAAGTGATCTTTGACCTACTAAGGGAAGTTGGCATAACACATACAGCTTAATTATTCATACACTACTACTTGATATGAGTTGTACTGGACCTTGCCTCTGTTGTTTGACAGCAGAAAAGTAGGTTAAAGTTGCTACCTCTCCTTCCTGCTATCATGCCTATAACTGGTTATTCTATATAAAAACAAACACATACAATATAAAGAGCCTGTCACATAGCTTTCTTGTCACACATTCAAAGATGTTTGATTTGCTAAAAGAAGATTTTCCTTCTTTTTTTCAATTTGTATGTTATTTTACTTTTCAACTTCAACCAGCAGCAGACCTATCGCTGATATTCCAGCAAACCTTAAAAAAGCACACAAAATCAAACAGAAAAATGACAGTTACTCCAGAAACATATGAAATCATAGGAAAACATGAAATTTTATTTTGAACATAAAGTATGTATAAGTAAGTGTGTATTCTGAAACTATGTGAGGAAGGAAGAAGTTTTGCAGGTAAAGTTTACAGTTGCACTAGAACACTTCAATGATTCACTTGCACGTTAAGTCCAGTGTTTTGCTGTTTATATTCAGGTATGCAACATTTACCTTTGCCCTTATGAAGCTCAAAACCAGAATTTCACCTTCCAGAATTCAAGAAGCTGAAATTCACCTCACACTAACATGACACAACATTTTCAGGCATTATACACCAAGCTTAACAAAGGAATTCACACACACAAAACTAAATCACCTCACGTATTTTAGTCAGTTAACCTCAAGCAGCAGATATGCTACTAGTCCTCTTCCAGACTATCTAGATTGCCAAGTGAAATTCTTCTCCCTAGGAATAAGTACAAAAATTTGGGACAGCCATGCCCTCCCCACTTCTTCGTCTTCCCAACGAGACAGAGATATACAACACAGAAGTTAAAGGATACACTAGGCCCTGCAGATGTCAAAGGTTGTGCACTTGTTACTATATGCCAGCATCATATACCAGCACAAGAAAGCTGAAAACGTAAGAATTTGGCACGATGACAATACTTTGCAAAAGTATGCTATAATTCACATTAGCAACAAAGTATGAAGAAATGAATGATACATGAACTAATGAGACTAAAGGAGGATGAGGCAATGGTAATAACCAGATGCTTTTGTCTAGGCTGGTGATATAGGCAATGTAGCTTACCTACTGCCTAGTCTTGATAGGTAGCATTCTGTAAGGCTCCTGGCAAGGTTTGCCTCACAGGGAAACATGGAGAAAAGAACGAAGACCAGTGGGCAAAAACCATCCTCAAAATAGCATTCAAGCAGCAGCACAGCTATTATTGAAACAACCGAATGTTGGATGTTAGAGTTTGGAATCCACGGCCACAATACAGTACCAGCAGTAAATAAGACCTAAGTTGTGGAGGAACTCAAAAGCGTAAAGCAACACATACACACGAGAGAAAAATCAAGTCTGCAAGCATGGTACTTACTTTATCAACTGCATTTGTAACAAATTCAAGAATGCAAAATGACTAGAGAGAAGATTACAGAAGGACAAGGTATCGGAAAGACTGCGGTACAGAGAGAGGAAAAGGGACAGATTGGGTCAGGCTCTCACAAGCCCATTCATCTGCTGAATTAGCTGGAATGTAATTCATAAGTTATCTCCCCTTTCCAACTCTCACTAATCCTGTAAGAATGTTTGGTCCATCTAATACATATAAATGCCTCAGATTTTTAACACTATACCTAGCAAAACTGAAGATCCACACAGGAAAGACACTTTCCAAACAGTCTTCAGCATTAAGGCTAACACTTTCCATATACTGGCTCTCAAGCTAATGCATGCCTTGCCATTGTCAAGTCCTGCAGATCAACATCAGAAGGCATGAAAGCAAAATAGTTTAATGGGGACAACCCAGGGCCCACATAATATCTATTTCAAGTATAGGGAGATTACTCTGGACAAGTTCTAGCCTGCTTCTATCAAATGAATGCTACCAACAGTGGGAATATATTAAGTGCACTTCAACACTACATTGGGCCTACATCTGTGTTTTAAGATGTGCTCCAATCTGAATGTAACCAGCTTCGTGTGCTCCAAGATCATTCCTCAATGAAGGCAGAGCAAGGTAAGTGTGGACAATTGAGACCCACTTTAAAAGAATAGTCTTGGTCTGACAACACATAGGTGCTCCTAGAACATCCGCATGGCCCAGTATTTCTTATAAATACCACTATATTAGGTGTGAAAATTTGAGCTCATCGTTTTTGTAGCCTTCCATACAGCTTTTCTGCTTTTTATAAGTGGCATTTCACTAAACTAGGCATAGATATTTGAAAAAAATAATCTCTCCCTTCAAGTTTGATAGAAGAGTAACCCTCTTCTAGCCATAGCTCAGGATTTTGTTTTGTCTCTCCTGCAAAAAACAATGTAAGATACCGAATTCATGACTTTTCAGCAGCATATCAGTGTCTGCCATGTTGTGTGACAATTACCTAACTTCATGAAACTCTTACAGATATCATGTATGAAAGGAATTAGGTAAAATAAAACTGGATCATTGCTTAATCTCAGGTATGTTATTACTTAAGTCTGTTGAGTAAGTCCATTTCAGTATAATTTTGTAGTGCCGACAAGATACCCAACTGTAATATCTCAACATACCAGGTCTTCAGCATATGGTCAACAACCTACAATCACAAATACAGTAAAACTGTGAAATGATGGAGTCTGCAATATATTCTTCATCTGCCACACTTTGTGGTAGCAATGCTTCGTAAGGTATTAACGAATACACACCCGAGCACCTTGTATCTGTAAGGCAACCTCACGGGGAACATCACCAGATTTGGCCGCTTTGAAATTGTTGTCTGTGTATCTTATTGTCACACGCCAGCATTCAAACAACAGCTGAGTCTGTTAATTGCCTATGCACACACGGTCATCCCTAGAAGTCAACTGTTAATACCTGTTCGTAGTCAGGAAAATGGAAAAAGCCAATATAAATTTGGCAACAAGGCGGCGGTGGTTGGATTCTCGCAAGAGGGGCACCGACCTAATGCCGGGGAAGGCGGAGGGGGAAGAAACCTGACCCCCGTGCCCAGGAGCCGCGTCCCGGGCAGAGGGCGGCGGCGGCAGCGCCCTGTGTATGGCACAGGGACGCGGCTGCCGCTCCGCCGGGCCCAGAGCCGTGAGGGCGAGCACAGCTCCCGAGGGGGCGGCGCTGCCCGGCCCCGCGCCGCCGGCAGGACGGGCCGTGCCGCGCCGCGCCGGGAGCGGCTTGTGCAACGCGGGGACGGCAATTACCGCTCCCTGCCAGTCCCTGCCGGCGAGCGGACCCGCCGCCCCGAAGGGGAGGGGAGAGAAGGAGAGGGAAGGGGCGTTTCCTCCGGCGCCGGCGGGGCTAGGCCTGTCGCCAGCTGCCCTCGCCCGGAGGTCGAGCTGAGCAGCTGAGGCCGGGCCTCCCCCGCGGCTCACGGGTTCATTTTCCCGGGCACCCTCGGCTTGGCACCTCGTGCCCAGCGGGTTCCGATCATCCACTCTTCCGGAGCTTTTGTATGGGGGTACATTGTGATTCCTGAGTGTGTGCTAGGAATGGCTCGTAAGTGTGGTAACAAGACGAAATAAAAATAATAAATTTTAAAACGTTTTACATTTTCAGAGAAACTTTTATGTAGGTTTTGCCACGCTGTATTTTTTTGTTTTGGTTTGTTTGTTGGTTTTTTTTTTAATTAGTGCCATGAGAGGAGCTGCCGAGATTGGCTGTCAGACAGAGGATGGGATGAGTTGTCACCCGTGTAAGTACAGGAAAATAATCCCTATAAAGGGTAGAGTCACACCAGGTACAGCAGGAGATACCACCCAGCCTTGTCCCACAAAAACCAGTTATACTTGCACAGGTGCTTTTTCCAGCAGGGTTAGTAGCAGATCGGCATGTCGAGCTATACCAGCAAAAACACCCATGCCAGCATAACTGTATTTATACTGGATCTTCCCCTGTGGTCATATCTCTCAGCAAGATGCCTGAAAGCACATATGAGGTGTCTGTACTTTCTGTAGGAACTGGTCAATCATATGCTGAAAGCCTCTATTGGTGCCATGGTTAACATTGAAATGACAAAACAATTTCTCTGATCAAACTAAAATGCAGATCAAAATGCAGGTGGAATCAATGTATCTACTATTAGTCTTGAAAAATATTTTCATACAGGCTTTTAAAAACATTTGAATTCCTGTGAATGTTGTGCTTTTTTACTGTAGCACAAGAGTGTGCGAATAGTTCAGTCCATTTATCAGGTGTTCCTATTTCTTCCAAGTATGTCTGGCTGGAATAGCAGGTCTGAAGCTGCAGTTTGAGAGGTAATCCCTGGTTCTTCATTCTGAATCACCACATATACTCTTCTTTGTTGCTCCCTTTCCCTATTCTTGATATCATCAGGCCTTTTGAAGCAAGTTTATGTTTTGGTGTAAGAGCTGGAGTCTCAAACTCTCAAATAGTTAGCATTTTCTAGAGTGTTAGAGTCAGGACTGTTCAACCTAGTTCTCTGGCACTTGTTCTGTGACCTTAGACAAATCAATAATCTCCCTGCTTTAAAATATTTGCTGTACATTGGTGGTTTTCGTGTGGGTGGGCGAAATTGTAAACTATTTGAAGTGTTTCAGATCCTCAGGAAAATATATAGCAGAATCACACAGCATTAATAAATTAATTTTGTTTTATAAGATGAATGTTTGTGAAAATATCTTGGTTTTTAAAATCTTAGATACTTTGAGAATAGGTGAGTATGAGAACCTAAAAAAGAGGTACTTTTGTTATCAAAATAAACTTCTTATATTAAAGTCATTGCAAAAAGGAAAATTTCTGCTAATTTTCGAGTTTATGAATCTTTGTAGTACAGTTTTGCTGATACTCTTAATCTCAATATCAGCACAGAGATCAAGAGTGTTATGATACTGCACAATTTTCTTTACAAGTCGTCTTCCCTCTCTAAGCTTAGGTTGGTTGTACCCTTCCACAGAAGCTGCTGTCTAGTACAGCCTATCTTTGTTTCCATGAACTGTCCCATCAGTTTGGGCCATGCTGACCTTTGTTGTTTGCATGTCTGCATGACTTGTGTTCTGCTGTTTGTCTGCTCAGGGTCCTTATCCCACTTTCTGACACTAGCCAATACCGTGACCTAGTACATATTTTATTTCTCTTCCAAATTTTCCTTAAATAATTTCACACAAGCCTATCATCTTCTGAGAAATTTGTCTCATGCATCCAGTCCTCCGCTTTGTCTTCTACTTCCTTGACTCCTGAAAGTTGCTGTTTTTTCAGAATAACTTCGTGAGCACGATTGATAAACGGGCACTTAGTTCAAAACATGAGATTTTTATTGATCTATTATTTCATCAGTTTCCAGCAGCATTCATGGCTAAGCATATCCTTGATCAAATCACCCACACTGATTAAATGCTTTTGTGACAAAAGCTCTTTTTTTCTCTTGAAGTTGAGATCTGCTGCATTTCAGTATTTTATACAGTGCAGCCATATTGCTTTTTTGCTATTCTTGGTGCAAGTCAACTGTGAGGGTTTTCCAAGGTAACAAATAAGAGCAACATTAATTCAAATGTGTCTCAAATGTAAAAGCTAGAGGTGGAAAGGTAGCTTGGAAGAAACAAAGAGTAGCAGTTCTGTTACCTGGATTAATAGTACTGTGTGTAGGTTCTCTGATAAAGCAAGGTTGAATTAACAAGCATCCTTTTAATACAGTCCATGGTATGGTTCAAACTTCTTACTAGGTAAGTAGGAACATCCATAGCAAGCAAGCTATTTAAATGAGAAAGTGCACTCTGGAAGGCTGAAGCCTGTGGGAAGAAAAATGCGCATTTACTATTGAAGCCTTAAATCCCTATAATGGACATCAGACCTCATAACAGCAAGTGTGAGGCTGGGCTCCTGTGTCTGAAGTGTTAAGCAATGGTGTCTGTCTGAGCAGATCTATGTTGGAATGCCTGCCCCTGCTTGTATTCCTTTAGGCTTTTACACTCCGGCCTTGATACTAGAAAGCACATAGAGGGCAAAGCACATGGAGTTACACAGGCTGAATCAAGAGTGTAAGCTTTAGTTCAGTAAATAAAATATATTTTAAGTGCTTTAAGCATAAAAAGTAGGCTGCATGAGAGCAGCTTTAAAATTTCTTAGACTTAGTAAAAACACGTTAATTCAAAATTAATTCAAAACAGGAAGAAAATTTACCTTCTCCTGATCAAGGGCACCCAGAGCCTTCACCCAAGTCTGAAAATCCTTTAAAAAGGATTCAACAAAATTCCACAACAGACTGGGCAGCTGTGAAATGCCAAGCATCGAAAGAAAAGGACTTTAATGTCACTAAAAAGCCACTTATAGCTTTGCCAGTCAAATATGGCAGAGCTTATGCTAATCCAAGGTGGGAACCAATGAATCATGAAGACATCAAAGATTTAAGAAAAGCACTAAAAGAAAGTGGCCTGGGCTCACCATATTTCAAGCAATTGCTGAAAGGAACATTTAATACTGTGGATTTAACACCATATGGCTGTAAATATATTGCCTCCATGATATTAACAAAATCACAATACACTTTATGGGACTGAAGTGGAGGAGATTCTGGAATGAATTAACTCAGGCATATGCAGGAGGCCCGAATGCTGCTCTCACGGCGGCACAGTTGGCAGGAGATGCCCCAATGATCTGCCTGAGGACCAAGCAGCAGACCTGCCTCGAGCAGTGCTCACTGACGTTAAGAATGCTGCTTTTAAAGCCCTCTTGCTGACCGAACCAGTGGGCATCCCAGAAGAAACCTACACACGAATAATGCAAGGAACAACAGAACCCTATTCAGCATTTATCCATCAATCGACACAAGCTCTAGAAAGACAGTGCAAAGATTACATCGCCCGATCGGTCTTGCTTCGTAATTTTGCTTATACAAACATTAATGAAGAATAAAAAAAAATTACTTAAAGACATAAAACGTTGTCGTTTTTTTAGTACACTTNTTCTACTTCCTTGACTCCTGAAAGTTGCTGTTTTTTCAGAATAACTTCGTGAGCACGATTGATAAACGGGCACTTAGTTCAAAACATGAGATTTTTATTGATCTATTATTTCATCAGTTTCCAGCAGCATTCATGGCTAAGCATATCCTTGATCAAATCACCCACACTGATTAAATGCTTTTGTGACAAAAGCTCTTTTTTTCTCTTGAAGTTGAGATCTGCTGCATTTCAGTATTTTATACAGTGCAGCCATATTGCTTTTTTGCTATTCTTGGTGCAAGTCAACTGTGAGGGTTTTCCAAGGTAACAAATAAGAGCAACATTAATTCAAATGTGTCTCAAATGTAAAAGCTAGAGGTGGAAAGGTAGCTTGGAAGAAACAAAGAGTAGCAGTTCTGTTACCTGGATTAATAGTACTGTGTGTAGGTTCTCTGATAAAGCAAGGTTGAATTAACAAGCATCCTTTTAATACAGTCCATGGTATGGTTCAAACTTCTTACTAGGTAAGTAGGAACATCCATAGCAAGCAAGCTATTTAAATGAGAAAGTGCACTCTGGAAGGCTGAAGCCTGTGGGAAGAAAAATGCGCATTTACTATTGAAGCCTTAAATCCCTATAATGGACATCAGACCTCATAACAGCAAGTGTGAGGCTGGGCTCCTGTGTCTGAAGTGTTAAGCAATGGTGTCTGTCTGAGCAGATCTATGTTGGAATGCCTGCCCCTGCTTGTATTCCTTTAGGCTTTTACACTCCGGCCTTGATACTAGAAAGCACATAGAGGGCAAAGCACATGGAGTTACACAGGCTGAATCAAGAGTGTAAGCTTTAGTTCAGTAAATAAAATATATTTTAAGTGCTTTAAGCATAAAAAGTAGGCTGCATGAGAGCAGCTTTAAAATTTCTTAGACTTAGTAAAAACACGTTAATTCAAAATTAATTCAAAACAGGAAGAAAATTTACCTTCTCCTGATCAAGGGCACCCAGAGCCTTCACCCAAGTCTGAAAATCCTTTAAAAAGGATTCAACAAAATTCCACAACAGACTGGGCAGCTGTGAAATGCCAAGCATCGAAAGAAAAGGACTTTAATGTCACTAAAAAGCCACTTATAGCTTTGCCAGTCAAATATGGCAGAGCTTATGCTAATCCAAGGTGGGAACCAATGAATCATGAAGACATCAAAGATTTAAGAAAAGCACTAAAAGAAAGTGGCCTGGGCTCACCATATTTCAAGCAATTGCTGAAAGGAACATTTAATACTGTGGATTTAACACCATATGGCTGTAAATATATTGCCTCCATGATATTAACAAAATCACAATACACTTTATGGGACTGAAGTGGAGGAGATTCTGGAATGAATTAACTCAGGCATATGCAGGAGGCCCGAATGCTGCTCTCACGGCGGCACAGTTGGCAGGAGATGCCCCAATGATCTGCCTGAGGACCAAGCAGCAGACCTGCCTCGAGCAGTGCTCACTGACGTTAAGAATGCTGCTTTTAAAGCCCTCTTGCTGACCGAACCAGTGGGCATNTGCCCGAACCAGTGGCCATCCCAGAAGAAACCTACACACGAATAATGCAAGGAACAACAGAACCCTATTCAGCATTTATCCATCAATTGACACAAGCTCTAGAAAGACAGTGCAAAGATTACATCGCCCGATCGGTCTTGCTTCGTAATTTTGCTTATACAAACATTAATGAAGAATAAAAAAAAATTACTTAAAGACATAAAACGTTGTCGTTTTTTTAGTACACTTGCAATTTTAAAAAGCATGCAAATTTGTACCAGAAAAATCCTTAACAGGAACAAATATTTTCAATGATTTTTATGGTTGCCGTGAGTCATTCTCACAACTAAATTATGTCTTTAGTCCCTCCCCTTGTTTCAACGATTTTTATTATTACCAAATTTAACACATCTTTATGGTCTCTCCAGTAAATCTATCTTGCTGTTGTCTTATTTACAAATCAGTTGTTTGCTTGTATATTGTTTATTAATGTATAACTACTGTAAATTTTGATAGCCTTCTTGTACTGATAAAGTTAAAATAAATTGCATTTTGCTGTATCTAATACCTTACAAAAACACTCTCAACTTTAAATTTAGCTAATTTTAAGTTCTACTAAATGTAAATGTTGTAAGATTTATATGATGCTATAGCTAAGTTCTGTTAAATTTAGTTGCTGTTAAATTTATGTGATATCACATTTAATTTCTGTTAAGTTCAATTTCTGCAGAAATATGTTCATTTAAATGAAAAAATACAAAAATAAGATTAAACTAATTAAAATAATTACAATAAAAATTAATAAGCAGTTGCTTAAGAATATATAAAAATAAGTTATAAAATAAGTAAAGCTTCAGTTTGTTAAACCCTTAAATTCACTAAAAGTTCTATAACTGTGTATATCCTACATAAATCAATTAAGATGATTATTCATAACAATTTTGCTGGTCTGTGTTTCACAGGTAGCACAGAAGAATAACTAAAAATTTTATAGTATAAGTATTATTAGTTGCAAGCTGTTTAGCACTTTCTATTTTGCCTTATTATCTTATGTATATGAATATATAAAAAGCAAACTCTCGACTTTTAAAATAAGTTACTGTAAATGTATTAAAGATTCTAAATATATTCCTAATNTTTTTTAGTACACTTGCAATTTTAAAAAGCATGCAAATTTGTACCAGAAAAATCCTTAACAGGAACAAATATTTTCAATGATTTTTATGGTTGCCGTGAGTCATTCTCACAACTAAATTATGTCTTTAGTCCCTCCCCTTGTTTCAACGATTTTTATTATTACCAAATTTAACACATCTTTATGGTCTCTCCAGTAAATCCATCTTGCTGTTGTCTTATTTACAAATCAGTTGTTTGCTTGTATATTGTTTATTAATGTATAACTACTGTAAATTTTGATAGCCTTCTTGTACTGATAAAGTTAAAATAAATTGCATTTTGCTGTATCTAATACCTTACAAAAACACTCTCAACTTTAAATTTAGCTAATTTTAAGTTCTACTAAATGTAAATGTTGTAAGATTTATATGATGCTATAGCTAAGTTCTGTTAAATTTAGTTGCTGTTAAATTTATGTGATATCACATTTAATTTCTGTTAAGTTCAATTTCTGCAGAAATATGTTCATTTAAATGAAAAAATACAAAAATAAGATTAAACTAATTAAAATAATTACAATAAAAATTAATAAGCAGTTGCTTAAGAATATATAAAAATAAGTTATAAAATAAGTAAAGCTTCAGTTTGTTAAACCCTTAAATTCACTAAAAGTTCTATAACTGTGTATATCCTACATAAATCAATTAAGATGATTATTCATAACAATTTTGCTGGTCTGTGTTTCACAGGTAGCACAGAAGAATAACTAAAAATTTTATAGTATAAGTATTATTAGTTGCAAGCTGTTTAGCACTTTCTATTTTGCCTTATTATCTTATGTATATGAATATATAAAAAGCAAACTCTCGACTTTTAAAATAAGTTACTGTAAATGTATTAAAGATTCTAAATATATTCCTAATATCGGGGCGTGAATTCACTAGCTTCTTTTAAAAGTATTATCCATAAAATGTTATTCAGTGTTATGCATATGCATATCTTTAGTCATCTGCAGTTTCTTTATGGTACCATTAACTACTTAGTTAAAAATAAATGACAAAGCCAGCTGCTTAACAAACATTCACGTATTATTGTGTAGCTACTTACAAAACGTGTCATTCTAGAAAACTTCTCCACCAGCCATGAATACAGGCTTGTTTCCAAAATATGTTAAGAAAACCCTTCCAGTTAAGGCCTTGGCTCTGGCCAAGCCTTGGCCCTACCTGGTCGGAAAGAATACCAACACATGTTCATAGTAACAAACGGGCATAAAAACAAAAAAGGGGGAAGCAGAGGCTACACCTCAAATTCGATTGAACACGTTTTAAAATTTTTTTTTAACAGCTCTTTTGCAAAACCTGATTCACCAATTTTCAGACATTTTTCCAACAGTACACAGGCAAAATTAAGAGCAAGACCTCCGGTCTTGACTAAAAACACCAAATCAGGGCAAATTGAAAATCAATTCCCACTAATAACGCGGGGCGAAGGGTTTGCTTGTGTCTCAACAGGTGCAGGACCCGGTAGGATACCAGCAGAGAACATAAAACCATACCACGCTGAAAAAAATGCTGACAGCCCCTCAAGTAAAGAAGCGAGCACACAAAAGAGAACTACACTGAGATTGTTACCTACACCTGACCTCTTGTATTCCATCTACAGAAGATTGTGAACTTTGGAGGTGGGAATCAGTAGTCTTGTAGAATTCTTTTGTTTAAAATGGTTTAAGAAAAACATGGGGCTCAATCAAATGTTACGC
>VYZQ01011683.1:0-14844 GCA_013400655.1 Mystacornis crossleyi
AGCAGACACCTGTCTTTAGAACCAAGACAAGCATCCAAATGTGTAGAAGGGAGAGAAATGTAGCACTGAGACAAGCTGTATTAGAAAGAGAGTGTTTGGAGTTTCTTCCTCACTTCATGCTAAAACCCACAAAATTCTTTATGGTATCACAGCACACGGGTTTCAAGTCTAGCCTGGACCACATAGGAAAAGGCCAGTCAAGATGTAGTGCATTGTGTACAGCACATAGGATGAGTTCATATGACATGCATAGGTCAGTGTCTAAGCTCTTCTTCTTAGGCTGGTTTGCTTGAATAGCACCTTCAAGAAATTGAAAATATCTTGAATCTGCTGTTAACATGAAATAAAATAAAATAAAATAATAGCAATACCAAATCCCACTTTCCCCTGCTGGTGCACTAATTTCAGTGTCCAGCTTCACTTTTGATGGCCACAGGACCTGATGATTTTCCTTGCATCGTAATGTGGGATTGCACATTGAACACAACTTGAGCCACTCCTCATGTTGCAAGAGTTGCTGCTTCAAAGAAGGCCACGCTGCTTGTCTTTGTGTTGATATGGAGGCATGTGCTAAGCAGGGACTGACTGCCTCAAGAAGTGAGCAGAAGACTTTGCATGGCACTGGATTGTTCTGTAGCACAGAGTTGGGTAAAGTTTTAGAGGCATAGCAATCCTATGCCATCCTCAGTGCCGGCATGTAGGGAGTTCTTGGCAGCTCAGATGGTGGGTCATAAATTCTCCTTCACTAGTTTGGGGGCTTGATTATTCTTTTGTGCTCTGCTGGAAACATTACTTATGAGAATTGGGGCATTTTAATTTGGCTGTGCTACCACTTTATTAATATTTGAACATCTCACTGTTTTCTGTCTTGGCACAATGGGATCCACAAACGGAGGCTAAAAGAGAAAATGCTCCCCTCCCTGGCTCTGGATTCCTGCCCTTTTATTTTTAATTACTTTGAATTATTTCTGGAACTTTTTATACCATTCTGAGAATACAAATTAAGTTTTGACTGTAAGAAAGAATACTATTGAAAGCAAGCAAATGTGACCTTACATGCTCATCCAGAGACTGCATGAAACAAGCAAGGGACAGACACTTGCCAATCTATCCATTATATCCTGGCATAACAATGATCCATTAGCCTGAGCAAGGCCTATGTGAACTGTATGCACATTTGGCTTAACCCACTCAGTTTATTTAGCCTCTGGTGTGCTCTGGATTAAAGCAGGCAGTTATTAGAGAATAGTATTTCTTCCACAAATGCTGTTTTCCATCATCTGAGAGAAGTGACAGAGCTTTTCAAAAGCCTTTGGTATTTGAGGACAAATGCTCGCTTGTTGTAAATGTTCACCCGAAACTCAATAGGATTTAACTGTTAGTGTTTCTAAAAGCAGAAGTTGATCCTGAGGCTAAAAGAAGACCAGAATCATGGAAGATTGTGCACCTTTAGCTGGCATTTAGGACTTGTCTGAAACGTGTTTCTCTTCCCCAGCAGCTTGCCATAAAAGGCTGAACCCACGAAGCTCAACCCCCTGACATTTCTGCAGTATACCTTGAGACCCCAAAGTAAAACTTACATCATGCAGCAGGATAATTCTGTACAGCGGCTTTCCAGGAGGATTCAATCAACAAGTCAGGAGTTAGAAGGAAAATGCACCACGGAGTATTCAACAATTTTCTGATTGTCAAATGGAGGGGACGTGATTCTCAGTAGCACTGCACCATTCTTATACCAATTGTATAAAGAGCTTTAAAACAGCCTTTTTAGGCCCATTTTAGTTCCCTTCAGGCATTCAGACTCCAGACCACTTTTCAGGAGAGACAGAACATACTTCCTATGCCAGGGAAACATAGCGTTTATTTTCTTAAAATCACATTGGTGTATTTTTAGCAGATTCACTGGGAAAACTATTACTTATTACTGTAAAGTCTTTTAAATACGTGTATCTTTCAGTCAACAAAAAACCCCTGTGGGTTAATCCCTGAATCTAATTAAAATTAATGCAAATCCTCATATTTTTTCACACTAGTTCACAATCCTAAGATGGAGATGATGATTTGTTCAGATGGCCTTTGCTGCCCTAGACAGCTGAATAATAATTTTATAATGTGTCAAATTCAGTCCAGATACAGTTCTATTATCCAGAACTGCTAGTTCTGTTGCTATCCAACATGTATAAATCTTCACAGATTAATTTAGAAGACTTCAATTTGCTTTTATATTTAATCTGAGTTTCAGTCCCTTGCCATGGACCAAACCCACCCACTTTTGAAATTATATACTTTGCAGATTCAGACATATAAATAATAACACCTAATAAAATCAGGAATTAATTCAAAATAAATGTTTCCCAGGACAAAGCTGACTTCAAATCTTTTTTACCCTTCCATTTTTGGAGCACAAAGTCTGCAGACTGTGTACAATATAGTTTACTTTGGGAGGATAAAGGCAAAGTAAGTGTTCATGAAACCTGTGGCTTGCCTGTACACAACACTGTCACAGTTCAGTATTATTCCTTCCCCCTTTCAGCCAGACCCTAGGGCTGTGCTTTCTGACAGTAAAGAACAGCTAGGTCCAGGCTCTGTCTCCATCCCTGAGGAATTATGTATAATGTAGAACTGTATTTAAACAGGCTGTTTAAAACTCATTGGTTCATAGTATCAGAGCTTAAAAGGAAAAGGCCCAGTGGATCTTATTAAGATGTTATTTCATATTGATTTGGTGAAAGGTATTCATTCAATATGACTCAAATATGAAGATATTTATTGATATAAGAAAGAACTGTAAGAAAGAATATACATTAACATCAAAAAAGAGCTTTAACAAAAGGAGCAGTTTTCAGAAGATAAAGGTTTTCCTATTTCTCCAAAACACAGACCCAAATTAATGCATCCTGAATTCTACTGGGCATAGGATGAATCTTTTCCATAGGATTTCAGAAGCACCAGACTTACAGCAAGTGGCAGCACTTGCTGGAAAAGCAGGGGACATGTAACCTGGATGAACCTGCACAAAGACCATGTCTCTTTAACTTTGGGAAGATTTGGGGTTTTTTTGTTTTACAAAACAATTTGAAGGTGTGCAGACAGGTCTGTGAATAACAACAGGTAGCAGATTAAGCGAGCTGCAGCAGCAGCAGCAGCTGCCTCCCACCACAAACCATGAGAGAGGTGGGGCAGAGAAGGGAATGCTGCCATCAGCACCTTGGCTAGTCTCAGTCTGCCCTCAGTAAAATCTGTGTGAGACCTCCCGTGATCAATGACAATGGCAACTATAACTGAACCCAGGAGCAAAGAAGTTGGTGCAGAGGGCAAAATGTAGGCCTATCCTCTCAGGAGCATCCTGCCTGACTTCAGCCAGTTTGTGGAACAGAAGGTACTGGCAGAGGGCACCTCTTCCTGACCTGTGTTTGCACAGCTCATGTGGTCTGTCTGTCTGTCTATCCCTGTTTCTCCCAAATCAGTGAAAGGGTTCAGTGCTCAGGTAGGTGGGATGAATTCAGGCTGCCATGCTCTCATCGCCTGCAGGGCTAAAAGGCATCTTGAGATGCTCTGTCTGCTGTGGTGTATCTAAGATAAATACAATAGAATGGTAAATATATCTCCTGGCTGCTCCTGCTGTTTCCTATCCCTCAATATTCAGAAATGGATGGGAGTCTGTCTAGGTAACAGATCTGCGTGAACTAGCAAGTTGGTTTTGTGCACATTCCCCAAGCTGAGAGACCTTTTGCTTCTTCTTCCCTAGGTTGCTTCCAGCTATCCACCTACCCTCACCTCTATGTGCTCTCAGGAAGATCGCCCTACAGCATCCAAGCCTGGGATCCAGCAGCCAGTCCGAGCTAAGTAGGATTTGTAGGTGATGCTGTTGTGCTTTATTTCCTCTGCTGTGCACTGAACAGAAAGGGAACCAGACCTCTGTTACCATCAGGAGAGACAACCTATCAGTCTTCTCAATCTGCTCAGTCCCCTCAGAGGAAAGGGGATGGGACTGCTGAAAGGCAATGTCATCATTCCTGCCATGTCAGCAACACTTCATATATCAGAGGCAGCTGACGGATCGCCAAGGAGAGAAGTAACTTTATTAACCACTTCTCTCGTGTTGAGCAGCTTTAGTAGAAATCTCAATAACCGCCCCGTCCCCTGGGTTTATTGGACGTGGTTTGTTTTACAAGTGGGAAAACAATTGTGAGTTTCATGCCTGGATGAGCTAACATGTTTACACAAACACTGCTGACGCAGCAGAAACAGGATACAATATGTGTCAAATATTGCTTGGGCTGCAGGCAAAATAACTGTGGAGCTGAAAGGCAGTGCTTAGCACAGGGCTCCTCATGCCAGAGGCAGCTGCCGGGTATGGGTGAGGGAGAGGGAAAGGGAGCAGGTCTCTGTGTCCCAATCCCTTGTTGCCGAGCGGTTCCCAGAATAAGGAAAAGTTTTCCAAAGTTGATACTATTCTTCTGATAATGAATAAAACCTATTTTAATCAATCAATTTGTTTAAAGAGGAACTTGAATGGTGCAGAGACCTCAGCTTCACACTCAGTATCTGACTCAAAGCCATTTGAAGCCCGTGGGAGAATATTCACTGACTTTGATGTGGGGCTCATTTCTTATTTTGGATTGTGAGTAGATAGATTTTCACAGCCTAATTTCTGCACTGGGATGTCTGCACAGCAAGGAGAGAGGGAGATTTGCTTTTTCTGACACAAAATATCACCGACCCCAGAAAGATGGGCATTTAACATGATTGGCTTAAAAGACCTATCCTATAATGGCAGCACAATTATAAGCCTGCAGGGAAAATTTCTGGGCTCTTGTATGAGAAAAGAGCAAAGAAAAACACAAAAAGGTTTTACTGAGTTACAGTGCCAGGGTTTCAGCTACCAGTTCTTCTGGAAAGCCAATAACAGGGTTTAACTAAAGATATTTCCAGTGTCAAGCCCATACACAAAAATGGGAGGTTGTGCAAGAGCAGGGCAGGAGGCAGAATGGAAAAGGAGAAGGGGGTGATACCAGGGCAACCTGCTGCAAACAAGAATTGCCACAGAAAGTCACCAGACCAATAAGGAGCAGAGACTTTCTGGACAGAGAAGGGTGGTCTGATGCTCTTTAAATAAATGAAGATTTAAAAAAATTAGAAGAAAGGGAAAGAGAGATAGTGAAATCAGCTGCCAAGAAGTGCTGGGGCCAGAAAAAGCAACAAAGCCCTATTTTTAATGTAACTTTTTTATTCTGCCAGTAAAAAATCAAACGATAAAATGGGCTAGAGAAAGGAAGCAATTGGGAATGGCTGAAGAGGATTCCCAGCTGTGCTCGCAATCAGTGCAATTCATGACTCACAACATGCTGGCCACATCACTTCCCAGGAGCAACATATTCTCATGAACAAGCAAAACAAGGGGGAGACAATCTTTAAAGGCTTTTTGGATCATTCATGGCTTAGTTATGAAGTTGCCCATGAAGCAGCTCGCTGGCTTTGGGGGTCAGTGAAGTTTGAGGATTAGTCAGCTTTCATTTTCCTTCTGCTTCAGCTGCTGCCCCATCCACCAGCCCTTGGCAGCACTGCTGAGGACATCCATTCTTTTCCTTCTTCTGACCAAAATGAAGAGCTGGAAATTGAACTGCTTTACTGGCTTTTGAGTAGTCCTTGTCCTTCTAGGACACAAGGACTTCCCACAAAGACCTTCTGCTACCCTATGAAGAGTGAGAAAAGCATCTGAAAATAACACAAGTTTATGTGAAACCAAATGTCTCAGAATTGAGTGCCTACATACAGATCTTGCCAGTTCTCACCTGGCTGGTGCATAAATCATCTGATTTAAGTGATAACACTGTAGGTCCCTCCAAATCTCAGCTTCAGTCCAAGTGAGTCAGACCGCTGCTTTTACTAATATTTTTCTAAAATAAAATTGTCTACTTGCTCTACCACACAGTGAAATTCTTAGCAATATGTATAATTAACACGTAGCTATACTGCTAAAATTAAAAAAAAACCAACAAAACAAACATTTAGCACTGCAGTGAACTTGAGGGTTTTTCCATGGTTGGTGTTTATTTACTTATTTTTATGGTTGAATAATGTTTCTTTTTCTCACTTTGGAAGTCACACCACTGATTAAAGGTTACAGGGCTCATTTATAATAGTTGTGGGTATCACACATCGACTGTTAGTGTTGGAGTCCAGCTAAAGTTCCAACCGTCTGGGCAGTGCCGCTCCTGTCATCAGCTTTGTCACCCGGCTGTGACATCTCTCTTGTGTTGGAGTTTTCTGACAGAGGGTACAGCTACACCCACATGCAGCAGAAAATCCGTTTTCTTCAGGGAATGGCAACCTTTTCAAATTGATCAGTTTTCTGAATCTGAATTCCAAATCAAGATTTCAAAATTTTCAGGGAACCAGTGCTGTGAAGATAGCAAATAGAAAACATCAAAATGTTTTGTTTCTACTTGATTGAGATACTGAATCTTATTTTATAAGTATTTATTATATAAGTTATATATTATTTTTATAAGTAGAAATATTTGTGTCTTTTAATCTCAAGGTAATAGAAGTCAATAGATGCTTGATATATGGATATTTTTAATGAATAAGGAAAATAACACATGCTATACAGTAAAACAGAGTGAAAAATAATCTCCAAATTAAATACTTTTACATTCTTGGAATAATGTGTTCTATCATAATTGAAAAAAATACACAAAAATGCCAAAATGTTAATGTAATTGGATTTTGTGTGGATTTTTTTTTTAAACAAGATACATTCTGTGATGGAAGAGCAATGTCTGATGTCCTTCTAACCAGTTCTCTTTTTAATGCCTCTTAGAAGAATGCAACTTAAGAGCTTTAATGGAGAGAGAGACAGAACTTCTATAAGGAAAACAAAATTTCAGCTGTAAGGACATAAAGTGCACAGGCAAGGTGTGTCTCAGTAATATCATGGTACACCAGGTGACAAAATGTGTTGATTATTTAATGCACTACAGCTGAACCTCAGCCTTTAAATAGATGTCGTAAAAATATTAACCCAAGGAGCCTGTTCAGTCCAGGGGTCTCTACTCTGAAATGAATTTGATGAGATGTGTGTGAAGGAGGTTGCAAGGCCTTATATTTGCCTTCTATTGCAGTAATTACTAAACTCTCTGGAAACAATTATAAAACTGTTTTAATTTGTTTGGAATCACTGTTAACTTCTGCTTAAAGCTGGGGCCAAGACATCTCCAGTAGTCCTGCCCTATTCTGTGACATTGTCTTTGGGGCTGTCCTGGACTTCATCTCAGATTTCTAGCAAGTGAAGTCCTACAGTGGAATTTTAGATGGAAACAAGTGTGTGAAACTCATGTGGTTTTTTTCTCTTTTCAGTTAGTGTCTACTTTTTAAGGAGGCAGATCATTTCCAAGTTACTGGGAAATTTAGAGTTTACCACATCAGTCAACAGACCATTAGCTTTAGCATTTGATTCAAAGTGGGGTCCTAAAAAGTGGGAGTCAGGAGCATAGGAGCATACAATAGCACTGGTTTAGTCTTGCAAAGGCCAATTCCACTATAAACAAGTCACATCTTCAAGATGTTGACCTTCTCTTGACAGAATCCCTCCACCCCTCCCAGCAAGCAAAAGGCCAGAGTCTGATCAAAATAACAAAAAACCCCAAACCCCCAACAGTTTTTCTGTCACCAAGAGATTTCATTTAAAAAATCCATGAAGTATTGACATATCTATTGCTTCTTCTCTTTGAAATTCTTACTAGACAAGATTTGACTGATTTTGTTTAGTCCAGCTGGCAGAGGCTCTGGGATTGGCTACCTGAAATAACTCTCACAGCAGCATTTATCCCTGCACAGTTTGGAAATCTTGGGAAACTGCAAATTACAGTATTAAAATGCTGAGAAACAAGGAAATAACGTTTCAGTTTTCAGCATAAGAAAGGGGATGTTTCAACCTAGCAATATTTATGAGCTGGTAAAAAGCTGTTCATGCCACAGTGGTCGTATGTTCCTTAAATGTCAAGTCCCAATCAATAACCTCGCTGAAATCTGACCCTGTTGGGCACGGTGTAGGAGAATTGGATGCTCTCCAGGCTACTGGTTGAAAGGCAAGAAACAGCAAGAAACTGATGAGAAGCTATCAATAAAAGCTCAGTATTGTTTTGAGTTCAATTTCAAGTAATTGCCAGACATCTGAGAGTGAGTCTGACAGACATGAAGAGGGCTAATGTTGGTTCCTGGTAATGAAAAGTAGGTTTCTTGTTCAAATAGCATAATGGGGCCTAATAGTGAAATGACTTCCCCCCAAAAAACAAGTTGCTGGCTGAGTGTAGGAATCAGGGAAGCCTGTGTCTTTATGGATTTGTGTCCTGTATCCTTACAGCCTTCTCCTGTGGAAACTCCTTCGTCCTTCCCTCTTCCCCTCAGCTACCACACCAGCTCCAGTTTCTTTTTCATATCCTCTGTTCACTGCTGAAAACATGTGTCCCCTGTTTGTTACTCCAGTGTTCACCAAAAATTCCAGGTCAGGGATGGATTCCTTTTTTTTTTTTTTTCCCCTTTTTTTTCCCCCTTTTTTTTTTTTTTTTTTTTTTTTTTTTTTTTTTGTTTTTTTTTTTTTCNCAAACAACTGCTTGTATTTTGATCTTCCTCACCCCGTATCCTACTTCCTTGCTTTATAATAGAAATTATGCTGGCATAAAATATGCCATGTCAAATGTTTTTCAAGTGAATTCCCTGTAAAAGTGCTAGCTCTCTTCACAAATTGAGGCTTCCTTAACACCCTAAGTTGGAGCAAAGGTCTAAACTATACATTTTGCCTCTCCACCGTAGGCAGGTTAAATACACATGGGGAATTACAGTAGTAAGATTGAGAAAGGGTTGTTTGTTAAGCTGCTCTTAACATAATTATCTGTGATCATTGGAACCCCCTTTTTATGTTATTTAATACACTCTGCAAAACAATTCGTTACAAGGTTCTTCAGTGGGGCATAATTGAGGAAACTAATCCCTAAAAGAAATGTCTTCCCCTCTTCTCATGCTGCTAGCTAGAAGCTTGCCAGAACCCAAACTTCAGAAACTAAGCATATAACAGCACCAAAATTACTGAAGGAAATTGCAGTCTTCAGGAGGCTTTCACTGCCCACACATCACTCCACAGCAGTTTTTGAGCTGACTTCTCTTGTACTTAGACCCTGTAGCATTTTGGGAGGAGAACTCAGAGCCAGTGGTGCTAGCAGGCACATGAGGTTCAGCATAAGGCTCTATCCTGAGGCTGATTCAGAAATTAGTGTTCAAACTGCCTAAAAGAGGTGCTGAAATTGCTGAGGCAATGCCCTTACTACAGTTACATCCTGACCACTAAGTCAATACATGGTGACATTCTTTAAAATTTCCTTGGTCAAATCCTCGTGGAGACAGGTAATAATGTAAAATTAAAGATGCATTTGGAATCTGTTTTGTTTGTTTGTTTGTTTGTTTTTTTTGTTTTTGTTTTGTGTTTTTCTTTTTTTGTTNTGTAAAATTAAAGATGCATTTGGAATCTGTTTTGTTTGTTTGTTTGTTTGTTTATTTGTTTTTTGTTTTGTTTTGTTTTTTTCCAATTCTGCCCTCTCTGGGAGAATTCTTCTTCACTTTATTCTATCGCTTGCCCTGGCTATGAGCTAGGGCACTCTTGGAGAATGCACACATTGACTGTAGTGAGGGCTTGTGACTAAAAAAGTGCACTCTGGGTCTCTGGCAAGAAATGGTTCATTTTCAGGTGAATTTTCCTGCCTTTTAGTGAGTATTTAGGAAATTCTTTTAGAATGCTTCACTATGAAACAGGGAACCAAGCATAACTGGACCTACCTGATAATTAGTCCCATCTATAGGGATGTTGCTATGGGTGGATGATACTGCAGCAATGTGATTTATGTTTCCAAAACGTGTCTCTAGTTTTCTGCAGGTCTGTGTATATGCCTTTCCTCCCACTGCCAGAATTCCCGATCTAGTTTCTCTCCCTCAACAGTACACAGGCCTCATTTTCAGTGCCTTGGAAAAAAATTATTCCTTTGTTTCCACATCTGCTATGATGCTTTTTTATACTTGGATTTTTTTTTCTTGTTATGGCCAAGACATTCTATTGTGTTAAAAGACAGAGGGCAGGAATCATACAAAGGGTGATAATGCAATCTGTACCTTCTCTCTGGCAAACCAAGCTTTACTACTCGAATAGCGAAGCTTTCTTCTTCATCTCTCTGCTGAGGTCTTGTACGTGCTGAAGTCAAGCCCAGGTCTAAGTGTGAAGATGTGCAAATCCCAATATAAGTACTGCACAGAATTTCCTTTGAGCTTTCAGCCCAGAAGTCCTGTTAGATGTGAGTTCTTAATGAGGTATCCTAGTGATATCCTAGTGATAACCTTGCAACTGAAGCTGCATAACTTCTTCATTGGCACTGTCATTATATTTCCTTTTGCCTGTTGGAGTTCACCTCTTCTGATGGGGTCAGGAGTGGGAGATTCTGTTATTGCTCTTGATGTACTTTTTTTTTTTTTCTTTTTTGCTACTTTCATGAGCTTGACATTTGGAGATTCTAGTTCTAATCTTTCTCTTGACATGAATGTGGATATATGTGGTTATTTGCCTGTGGAAATCGCTGTGCTAAAATTCTTGCTTACTTCTAAGGTCAGCTGACATATCCTGAAATCACACCTGCTTCAAGTTGCTTCCTTCATGAACATGCTGTGCTAAAACATATAAAATTGTACAGCCTGAAGCCTTTTAAAATCTTTTTAATAGCAAAGAGTAGCTTGATCAAGGGAAGAATGGTGATGTGAAAAGAGCTCCAAATGTGACAGAAAAACAGTTTTTCTTTGTGAAAGATTCTCAATGCCTGTGATTTGCAGAGAAGAACTGGATAGAAAAGGGACTCAGTGCCTCCCTCATAACAACCAAGTTAGGTGCACCCTTGCCTTTGGGTTCAGGTCTCTCTCTGTGCCCTATGTAAGATCAGGAGGCTGCATTACAATGGAAATTAGCTTAATAGAAATAGAAAGCCCTATTCAGCCAGAAAGTGCCAGTTCCAGGCTGGGATGTAGCATGTTTCAGAGAGGGTCAAGACCATCCTTGCTTCTTGGTAGTGGTATGTGCCTTCACTCTGTACCCACACCACTGATCTCAGTGGAGGTACAAGCCATGTGAATATCATTTGCACTTATTTCTTATAAGGATAATCTAAGTTGGATCCATCTGGGTGGTGTGAGCAGAGAGTGAATTTTGCTTTTTAACTGCATATTTGAAAGAAATTAAAGTAATTTTAACAGCATGGGTCTGAGAAAAAGGTTTTGGTGTCACTCATCCATATTCCCAATACTCCTAATGTTGGTCACTTCAGGAAGTATTGCGATTTAAAAAAAATGTTTACTTTTTTGATAGAAATCAAGAGGACAAAAATGAGAAGCTAGTGGAAATAAGAACCATCCTCCACTTTAGAACTTCATTAATGGTTTGATTCACACTCAGTCAAGTTTCAGTCTGAGATCTGGAGATAAGTGTCCTTCATTCTCAGCTCCACAGGGTGTGAGGGAGCCATGATAAATTAAGTGTCTCTGTGGTGTATTGCTTACTGAGGGCTGCCACTCTTGCTGTGGTTTATATGGTCTGCATAGATGTGATGGGAATGACAGTGTCATTAGTTTGCTTTCTTTCTTCATCAAAAATACTTGCAGAGGAGTTCTGGATACAGCCCGCGCCCAAAGCATTTTTCGTTTCTTCAGAATAGGGGAATTTTGATGTACATTGAAAGCAGAATAGACATTGACCTTTGAGCTATAGGGAAATGTGATCGTGGCAAGGGCAATTCAGCCACTTGAGGCTCTGCTTCGTGGGGTGTTTTCTAACAGGGCCCTGCAATCTCCTTACCAGCCTCACACTGTGAACACTTACAGTACGTAGAAGAGTCTGCTCCCACATACGTATTGGTGAGGAGTCCCATCAGCAAAGGTCAAAGCAGACTGAGTGTAAAACAATCACCAGGATAGCAGAGATGGCCTTTTTATTAGGTTTTGTTCAAACTGTGTTTATTCTCTATTACTTTTTATTTTTTCACAGAGGGATCTCAAAGTGAATGGGTATAAGTAGGACTGAGGGAAAACATCCCTGTTTTTCTCTGTTCTAGATCCACAGTCTGCATAATATGCTGGCCTTGCTTTCTATGGGAAGCGAATGGAAAAAAGAAAGCGGTAATAAAGTTTATCTGTATTCATTTTTCTCCTTCAGGAATGCTTATCCCAAACCTTAGAGCCTCTGTTTCCATGAAGTTAATCTAGCCTGCTAATAGCCATGTGGAGCAACAAATTGCCTTCTTGCTCAAGTGGATAAAATGCCTACAGTCTAATCACCATCCAGCTAAAGGGGTTCAATTTAATCTTGCCTGGCTGCTTTTTTTATTGCTCACTTCCCCCCAACTCCTTGTTGAGCGCCCATTCCACCTTGATCCTCTTCTTTTTCTTACACTTAAATGGAATGTTGACACTTGCCCTGAAAATGGTGGGAAGACTTTCATGTTTCTTTTCCTCTGGAGACATCCAAACTGGTGTTGGGAAACTCCATGAACCAGCCTTTCCTGAGGATGCTCTGACACATTCCCTGGGGCATGTTTGACAGAAACTCTGGGAAGGGTGACAGCTTCCAAAGACAATTTCCTTTAATTCCCCCATATTCATAGAATTTCCCAGCAGGCTCAAAGACCTTCCCAGAGCTTCTGGAATAATTAAGGACACTGGGATGAGTCTGCTTATGATGGAAAGTTCAGTTCCTGTTTCTACTACATTTTCTAGTATCCCTGAAAAGAGAAATGAAGTAACCTTTGAACTTCCACTAGGGATTATCTCCTATGGGCAGGGCTCTCTGTCGTTTTAGGAGCAATCTTTCCCATGTGCAGCTGTCCGTGGTGGCCAGCATGAAATACCCAGTCCAGCCAGATCTCTAACAATACATTTCACTAACCAAAGCAGAGCCTTGCATCTATGGCAATTTTCTTTGATCAACAGTTTTTAATCTCATTACTTTAAAGACTTGCCTTCTTGGGATTGGTGAGTCAGTAATTTGAGTACACTTTATAATCCAATCTAGTAGAAGTCAATTATGAAAAATAAGAAATTAGAAAGGAAGCAAGCTTGCTAGGTTCATTTCTCTTTGGATTTGTCATGAGCTGATTTTCTAGAGAAGGCAGAGAAATATTTCCTTCCAGCGAGCTTTGAATATAGTTGTGAATACAATTTGGGTTTTAGAAATTCAGTCTCCGTCAGCTTCCTACTATGTCAGCTTGCATATGAATCCTGATGAGGCGCCTTTTGGTCTAATTGTTTTTTTCCTTTTTTTAGACCTTATTTTGCTTCAGAGATTTTAAAGTTTAGTTTATAATAAGAGCTTAATTGGTCAGATGTACACAAAGAATATATTTAAATAATCCCTTTGCTCTTTGTAAATTTTAAAAGATCCATAGGATTTACAGCAAAAAAAAAGTTGCATTTTGACAACATATAAATATCTAGCTGCATAGGAAGTCGAGTAAACTATAGTATTGGTAACTGTCCTTGAAGTATTTGGTTTTCAATAAGTCTCCATTTTATTTTCTTGTCTCCATGAGGGAGACATGGAGTAATGGGAAGAAGAGTATGCACCATCCCTTCCTATTACTTGCAAAATGGAATTAAGCAAATGTCACAAACTGATGTTTTCTCCAGGTTAGATCCTGGATATTCCATCACTTCTGTGAGATTTTTTTGTGACGTTTTCCTCCTTGAGGAATTGCTGAACACAGTGCTCTGATATAAAGGTTTATGTTTAACACTGGGGCTATTTGCATGGCTATTTGTAGAAAAACACATAGTGTGGGATCAGTGATCATATATCATATGTTCAGAATGTCATTAAAACTCAACCTTTTTGTAGTGCACTGTTGTGAACATTTATGATCAGGCTGTAACAAGAGAAAGGAGATAATATTAATGAAGCTGATGGTATTTAGGATGGTGACATATACTTCGACATGATGCAGAAGAGAAGTTACTTCCAAAAGGAGACTGAACACAGAGCATATTCAATACCTGACCTGCAGTTAGGGTGAAGGTTTGGGATAGAGAGGAGTAGAAAAAGGAGAAAGCAAATTGTGGAAGAACATAAGCCCTAACCTGGTCTCAGTGCAGCTTTCATTCTTGATGTCAATTTAGCATCACAACATCCTAAGGATCTTACTGTATTATCCCAGCAGTATTCACATTTTCACCTTCACAACTCTCATAGATGTGACCTGCAGTGTTAGTGTAGTATTGTAAACATACTGTACATACTGTAAAAATACTACATGTTTTTGTAGTATTGTAAACACTGTGCACTGTTTAACTGCTGCTTCTACATCAAGAAACATCCAACTTTCAGCTGCAAGTGAAATCACAGCAGGACACTTGATCTTGGGAGAAAGCTCCTACCCTCGGTGCTTGAATGATATGGATATACCCTTACTTGCTCTGAAATCCTGTTGGATGGGGCAGTTTTAATGTTACTTATTATCCTAGAAGTTGTCAAGCTGCAACTCAATGCACCTCCTGAGAAATGGTTTGAGAAACAACCCTTTTGCTAAACTACAACAGTTTTTTCCATGGGTATCACTGATAGGTGGATGTTTTTTAAATCGCAAAGACTAGCTGCACCTGAGCTCCACCACTTTAGTTTTACTGAATTCTAGTTTGATGTGATAGTATGAACTACTGTTGGGGTTTTTAGGAGCTTCTCTTTGTGTGTGTGTGTGTGTTCTTTTCTTTTGCTCTCAAAGGAATTTTTCCCCATGTTAAGGGACGATTGCTGGGTACTTAAGA
>VYZQ01011683.1:14934-51857 GCA_013400655.1 Mystacornis crossleyi
GGGAGGAAGGGGGTTACATTTTTCCATTCCGGGGTGGGAGGGGGACTCCTGCCTTCCTTAGTAGACACCTGTCCAAACCAGGACAACTACTGTGAACATAAGAAATTTGGGCACACAGCTGCCAGGAAAAATTCAAAATAAATTCAGTCAGCACTTTGAATTATTACTAGCACAGAAAATGATTTTGTACTTGTTGCAAAAATTTTAGTAGAACTGTGATGACTTTTAAGCTAAGAGAGATAATTTTTTTGTCTTCACAAGAATCTAGTTGCAATGTCATTTAATTCACCTACTGGCAGCTTAAAAAAAATTTCAGCATTCAGAGGGAGGAAAGATGCACTCTTAGCATGCTTCTAGCACACATACATTAGTAACTTCCCTCTTCTGGACTTCAGCTTCCATATTCTGGTGCACTCCTGAGGAACTATTAGGAATGATGGTGCACGTCACCAATGAGATGTGCTCATTGGTTTAATTCAGTAAATGAATGTGTTTTCATTCAGATAAAGAGGAGGCATAGCAAGGTTAAAGACTTTTTTTTGGAATTATTTTATTAAATCCCATTGGTTCTCTGACTTCTGCCGTGTGAACTGCAGCTCATTAGCCTGTCAGTTGCCTCTGATCTAGGCTCATTTGAACTGAATTACAGAACTGTAATTCCCATCACTGTTTATGTCATATGGGCATGCTGGTCACATCTTACCCTTTCTAGGAAATATTAAATATTACAAACCAAGAGACTATGGATGCTTTCTTTACAAAGATATCTGCTTTTCTTATGCCTTCTTCAGTGAAAAATAAATACACAGGTAATTGGTCTATATTGCCCTTATAATCAAACGTAGACATTATGTCAGTCTGGCACTTATTTTGCTTTACTATTTGGAGTTGGGGGGTGGGGTGGGGTGGGGGTGGGTGTTGTTTGTTTGTTTGGGTTTTTTGTTTGTTTATTTGGGTTTTTGTTGTTGTTGTTTTTTGGGGCGTTTTTAAAATGTTTTTAAGACTAAGTTGGGACAGAGTTTGTTGTATTGGCCTGTGCATGCAAAGAAAGAGAAAATGCTGCTGGTTTAGGGACTAAAACTTGATGTCATTATCTTGCCTCTCCTGAAATTAAGGCAGATTCCCAAACAGCGGTTTGTCACCATCTGTTGAGGTTTGCTGTTGGTAAGGAGCGCTGCCAGTGAGAGTGTCACCCACAGAAACCCAGTTCAAATTCTGTCAGGTACAAACATGCTGGCCCTAAAAGTGAATATGGTGAATTTCCACCCTGACTGCTCAGTCCCTATCTCACCCCACCTTCCCAGTTCTGGAAAGCAGACACATTCCTGTGCAATATACGGATATAGTCGCTGGTGCAACGGGGCCAGTATTTTGAATGCAAAGGTATACAAGCATTTTGCTTCCAGGGCCTTACGGGTCTAGCACAAAGGATGTTGAGAGCTGCATGTTGTGGTCATGGTAGCATATAATCTCATGAGTGTGCCCCCATCACATATAACTTCTTGGTGGTGTCTAGGAAGCTTTATTTAAAAAGAAGATTAAACAGTTCAAGATCTTGCTTAAATAAAGAAGGGAAAATAAATGACATTGTCTGTAAGCTCAATGAGCCATATTTTTGACTTACAAGCAATGAATTAACTGCTAAATAAATGGGTTGACACAATCAGAATGCAAATTGTAGGGAGGGAAAAGGAGAAGGGAAATAATTTGGAGAACTTTAATTGTTCACAGTAGGTTTAACTCTTACCCTACGACACACTGACAATAACCCCTTACAAAGCCTTCTTGTAGTAGTCAGTGGGGGTACCAGATTAGCATTTGAGTTTGGATCAGGCATGCATTTCTGCAATAAATCTCCTGACTGCCCCCACATCACGCTTTGGTTCTTACTGTGGAGTGGTCTTGGAGTGTGCAAACTGGATTCTATTTGTATGAAACTCAATTTGTAGCATGTGCTCCGGAAGTGCATTTAGTGTGGTTCAATTTTCCACACTATTCATATCCTTGGGATCAAACTGAAGCTAGTTTAAATGAAACCCCACACAAAGACATATAGTACAGATACAGAATGCTCATCACCATTAATTCCACTCTATGGATGCTCTTCTGGCTACAAAACTTGCTACTGAACAGCCAAGATGCTTGTTACCACCTTTACTCTGTTTTCACTCTTCCCAGACTGCTCCTCAGGCTCAGGAAGTTCAGCTGAACAGAGGTATCTGAAAGGTGTCCCAGACAAGATGAACATAGCTTGAGCTAGTCCCTACAAATATGTTCACCGGAGTCGTTGCATAATGCATCTGTGATAATCAGAGAGAGCTTAAAATAAGAAGGTGCCAAAATGGAGAGCAGACTATCAAAAGACCACAAATGTGTGAGGGATTAAATCTGATGACATTTTTGTGCTTAAACTTTGCAGACTGGGTTGTCCAGGCCCACAACAACCTTGAGATATAGTTTCCTGAGAAGAAAATAAGGCTAGAGCACACATCATGTCTCTGTGGCGGGTAGAAGAGGAAGAATAAGGAATATACACAGTGATTGTAGCTTCAGAAAATCTGAGACTCTTCCTGACCTGTTAAACTGCATCTACATTGTCAGGTTTAACCCATCATGGACCTTTCTTCCATTAATTTGTATAATTTCTTTTTGAACTCATTTATGGTTTTGGCCTTGCAAGCATCCTGGGTAATGTGTTCCACAATTTCATTATGCAGTGTGTAAAAAAGTACTTCCTTTTGCTTTAAGCCTGTTGCCTGATAATTTCATTAGATATCTTTACTTCTTATAATAGAAGATAGAGGGAATTATTGTTCCTTGTTTACCTTTCCTAAGTAATCTTTAATTTTATAGACCTCTATTATTGCCTTTTCCAACCACCTTTCTTCAGGTTTGAACACGAAAATCCTATGCAATTAAAAAAAAACAACCCCCCAAACAAACAACAAACCAATCACTCTGCATCTACATTAGCATTTTTACTCAAAGTGAGATCTGAAGCAACTACTTTCATTGCCTGGTTGCTTCTGGCTGTGCCAGACTAGAAGCTCTGCTCCAGGGTTGCTGTAAACATCTTCCAAGTCCTACCAGAAACAGGTAGGGTCCAACCCATGACTGATTCTGCAGTCAGTTTTGGCCCCCATGTCTGGGAAGGGCATTCAGCCCAGGTGACTAAACTAAATCCGGCCTGAAATTATTTCCCTTCAGAAGGAGAGCTCTCAACAGCAATTGTTTTGATCTGTCAGTCCACCCTTCAGCACCCAATTACTTTCTAATGTAGATGTGACCTTATTCTTCTTGTATGGAAGCTTTATCTAAACCCCAGTCATCCCAACTGCCTGCTCTGCACTTTGTATCAGTCTAGTAATTCCTCTTCATGGTGGTGGGTGCAAGACAAAATATTTATACGATTTGTGAAAAACGAGGTCCAGTCCTCTGTAGGAAATTTTAAAAAGTTTAATAAAGGACAATTAGGAGACAGGAAAGCAAAAGTTACATACAGCCGGGTGCTTGGCACGCTGCCAGAGGCACACCTTAACTCAGAAAACTTTTCTTTAAATGTACCAGCATGTTGCATATTCATAGACTTTCATGCATGATTCAAACATTCCTTCTTTGGTACTTTCTTTCGATGTCAAATCCCCTCCATTCCCTCCTGCAGATTAAATTAACATTTTACTACTTTTTGGGGTCCCATCCTGCAGATTAAATCTTCTGGTGGCTCCATGCTGCAGATTAAATCTCTTTGTGACTCGTTTCGTCACCTCTGGGGTTTGTCACCATTATCTTCGTCCAGATAGGAGAATTCAAGAATGTGGGGAATTATCTTTATCGTTCTTTGAGTTAACTTACATGAGTAAAAGAAGCATTCTACATATCATGCTATAGTCTAGGAAACATATATTACACTACTATTTTTCAGTTTTGTTAATAGCATAAATAAAAGAAGCTATATTTAACGTTACACATACAGCATTCATTTTAATACTTGCGAAAAGCCAATAATATAATATGCATTTATAACACGATTTATACAATACACTTATTTATGCTTTCTCTTTTTTTGCCCTTGATTTCTTTCCTACTAATTACTAACAATTTATATGCTGTTTTAGCAGATGATGGCACTGCATGGATGTGTTCAGAGCCTTGTCCACCTGACACAACATGTCTTTCCTGAGAGCTTGAGTTCAGCCAGAACACACCCTGTGTATGTGTGCACATATAGACGATGTTTTCTTCACGCATGGTACATCACAACTGTCAGAATTGAATTTACTTTGCCCTGTTTTTTTTCAGTCACTCAATATAATGAGATATTTCTGAACTCCTTGCAGACAAATTGCATTTTTGCTGCCTTGAATTATTTAGTAACATCAACATACTTCATTATTTACTGAGGCTTTCATCCTATTTTGTGAATATAGTTTCAGTATACATCACTGTGTGATTCCACTAAACTTCACTCCGCTGTGAAAACTGGTCACATATGTCTCTGCTTCTTGTCTTTTACCAAGTTACCACTCCTCATGAGAACCTTATCTTTTGATGTAAGACTTCATAAGAAACTTTTTGGATATGCAAGTAAACTTTACCAGTGACATTGTCTTTTTCTGTCTGTTCACCCTTTGAAGACCTTCATAAATTTTGATGGTGTGGCTTCCTTCCTGAAAAACTTTGTTGACCATACCATTATAATGAATTCATCTATATGTAAACTGATTACTTTTTTTATTCACAGTTACTGTGGAACTCGGACAATTTGTTTCTAGTTTCCCGGACCAGATCCCCTGAAGATCCTTTTTTAAATTAGTGGCATCACTTCTGTCCCTTTTTATATCTGCTATGGAGACTAATTTTGTATGTTCGATTTTCTTCAGAATTTTGGGTAACACCGCACGAATGTAGGAATTTATTATTAATTTTGATGATGTATTTTAAAAGCTCTTCCGCTGACATTTTGATATTAAACAGGTACTCAGACTCATTCCTTCTGTTTTCACTGTGGAAATTCCCTAAGCTTTCCTGTAATGAAATCTGATACAGAAATTAACTTGGGTTCTTGTGAAATTAATTTGGGTTCCTGGCTAAAGTCCCCTAGGTTTTGATTCACAAAACTGCCTTAGATTTTTATTAATAAAAAGCCCTTATATCCCCACTGAAGTGTTATGGATCATCAGGAGTTAAAGCAGTTGCAGAGGGAAGAACTCTGTTAGTTCAATTGTTTATTCTCCTTGTCTGCTTTGAGATCACTGTGGGGACTATACCAGATAAATTTATCTGTGGAAACTGGGCATTCTCTTATCTCTCCTACGCCCATCAGTGAAATACCAAGATATCTAGGAGACATTTAAAAGTAGAGATAAGTTAATATTTTTTTCTGCCTTTTACTTCCTTTGCCATTTCCTTTATAGAAATCTTGTTGGAACTTTTCTTACTGACAGTATATGTGAATAATTAAAAAAAAAAAATCAGTAACTAAACACCCAGTCAAGAAGACTTAATTGACTTTATTGGTTCCTTCGCATAAGACCATGGCTATCTACACTCAGGACTCTCAAGCCTTTAGTTTTCAACTTCCTTCAATGATTCTGGGCTCAGACTTCTCATGTTGTAGATCTTTAATCATGAATTACCAGCCAGTTGGAACAGCAGGAGAAGCAAAGTTCATACATACCCTGTGCTCCAGTTAGTCACTGCGAGAAGTGCACAGGAGCTCCACTGTTTCTGTCTAATGCTGGCAGAGAAATTACCAGCAGCTTATCACCCCAGCAAGTTTTAAGGTAAGCTTAGCAGCTAAGTGTTGATACTGGAATATTTGTCATCAGCACTCAGGGGAACCATTCACACCTCGGATTTGTATAAACTTTACATCTTAATGTGAAAAACCATATGCATCCAACACATGTAAAGCTGCATTTGAATTCAAATGAGATTAAGAAGTGGTTCCCTGACAGTCTTGCTTTTAGAAGCCTGTACTAATGCCTTGCTGATGATTTTTTTTCTGGTCCCTAGTGATACTGAATGCCATTTACTGTGAACTGCTGAACCTGCAATGACAAAAGCAAGAACAAACCTTGGTTGCAATGGTAGGGGCCACTTCTGGCTATTGTGAATTGCTATTCCCATACATTTTTGCCATCGTTTTTTCTTAGGGCTAAGTCCAACAAACGGCCCTTTGTGGTACTGATATGAATCAATGGAGACACATGTAAGTGGGAGATGACAATAACTGGAGAACCTTGATGACTAAGGAGCTGCTAGTTCAGGGACTCCCAAATAACAACCCAGCCATCTGGCCGGCCATTCAGCTGCCTGCTGTGAAGGCTCTGCATTTAAAAATTGTGTTATCAACTTTACAATAAAAAACCAACCACTTGAGCATCAGCTTGCAGAGCAGACAGGACTAAGGGATCCATTATTTAAATATAACCCTTTCGGTCAGTTAGGAGTAGGAGGGGAAAAACCAGGAACTCTCTCTTATCACTCAACCTCCCCAGCATCAAGAAATGAACAGAGAGAGACTGTTGGAATAGTTAATTCTAGGTGTGTCCTTTCCATCTGCTCCCCACTACCTTCTCCTCCTTCCAGAGGAATTTCAGAAAGTTTTGTTTCATACAAAATATAGACAAGATGAAAGACACTGCCCAAACATATACCTTTAAAAAAATACACTGCTGAGTGTTGTTTGCTAAGGTGATGAATTAGAAATAAATTGATGGGAATAAATAAACCTCTGGCAGTAGCTACATAAACAAAGGTCTGTCTTGGCCTAAAAAACAACCATATATGGTTTTGTGCTAAATTGGATGCTTTGCTCCTCAGTAAGCTAATAGAGCAATTTAAGACAGATTTTTTTCTCTTGATAAGTTGGAACAGCTGACATGCAATTGCCAGAGAGAATAAATTCCTCCCAGCACCATCCTTACAAGCAAAAACTTTACTGTGTAGAAAATTCACTGGACATTTGGTGAAGCTGTTGTAAGAAAGCAGCCCCTTCTGCTGTGAATCCATGATCTGCTCAATGCAGATAATCCAAATTCCATGCTTTCTGGCGTTTGGTTTTACTAGTGCTTTAGATCTTCCTGGGCACACACTGTAAATGTCAGACGGAAGCAGCCCACCAAAGTAACTTTTCTTGCTATTCTGGGAGCGAGGTACAGGTTACAATCTTCATTCATACAAACTAATCATCAGCCATAAGCAGAGTACTTGCAATGAAAGAATAACAAATATACAAGTTTCATAGGACTTGGCACGTTTCAGGGAACTGTGTGATCACATGCTGTGGGGAAAAACTGCATGTGGTAGGAGACATGTCCATGTGATTTCAGTGACCTAGAATGTATCTTTACACACAGAAACATATATGTATGTACATGCCTGTTATCAAATGTCATTTATAACGGCCAAACAAAACCTTAGCCATGAATGTGCCCTTCTTGTTCTTGAGGAAAAAACCCACCATTTTTTTTAGTCTCATAAATAATTTGTATGTAATATATATGATTAAAACACATATACATTTACTGTGTATGTATTTNATGCTCCAGTGGGAAAGACAGGTCCTACATCACACTGAAGGTGAATCTCACTTCTAATTTCATCTTCATGATCTATCAGTCACCAGTAATTGTCAGTTATGAGAAGAAGGCAAGCAGTTTCAAATTTGAAAAATCCACAGGAGCCCTCAGGACAGCTGTGCTTTGAGTCTTATAGTTGTGACTGCTCCCTCACATTTTGTTGAACCTTGTGGATGTTCTTCATCGGTCCTTCCTAAAAGATGAGGGCCCCATTTTTGGTAGTATGCTGGCCAATTCTGTGACAAGAACTGAATAAATCTGGTTACCTTCCCTTCTCTCCAGGTGAGATCTCTGCTGTTCTTTTTCCTTTGGAAACCTGTTTCTCATTCAGAGAAAAGTGAAGAGAGAGAGTGGGTGAACAGACACAGGGAAGTGCAGAGGCTTCACAGACATATTTTTTTCTTTTCTCAGCAAGGTATCATCTGTTCCTCAAAGTACTTTATTTTCTCTTCAGCTTGCTTGGAAACATGGTCCAGACAAGGATCATATGGTTTTTGTCAGCTCCAGGATGGATTATTGAGTTGTGTCACGTCTGAAGCTGAATGTGAACATAACATGCAAGTTTTGGCTGTTACAGAAGTTGGCTGTGCACTTGCTAAAGAGTTCAAGCTTGTGCTCCCATCTCTCCCTTACTTATTCCCAGAGAGCTTCCAGAAGAACAAAAGGCTCCAGCCTTTGCTATATAGGACACACCACTTTGTTTTAGGAGCTCTCCTTCTCCTGGTCAGCAGATTTCAAAGTGCAAGGTGAGGTGTGAGAGACCTGGGAGTCCCTCACTCCTTCCCATTGGGCCCCAACTGTGTAGCGGGACATCCTCCAAAGAGATCAAGGGAATCATGAGTCTGCCTGGCTGCATGAAGCACTGAAAAAACAGCTTCGAGGAGCAGATTTCTTTAATGCTTGCAGATCAGAAAGTCTTTTTATTCCCATGAATTCCTCAACCCCAAACACAATCTTGACTTTCTAAATGCCAAAGTGCTAGATACCACAAAGACTACTGCTGTTATGACTTTATGCTGATGGGGTCTGTCGATGATGGGCAGTAAATGTAAGACTCAATGCTGAACATTGATACCAAGTCTCCTTATGTAATCTTCTCGTGCTTAATTTTGGTCTGCTGTGGAAACAGGCATTGTAGAGGCTCAGAGAAAGGATAGGGAATTGATATGCTTAAGGATGGGAAACCCTTTTACTCCTCGCTTCAAAGCTTAAAGGCAAAACACAGAGAATAAAGGAGAGTCTTCAGAGCCTATCTTCTGGCCTAAGGCAATGGAACAACCCTATAATAGGCTCCTTTTTTTTTTTTCTCAGGCATTCTGGTAACATAATTTACTTCTGTTCTGTCACAGGATCACATTAGGGATGTGTCCTGTAGGATACCACAGTCTCAAGGCATGACTCCAAATGGCAACAGAAAACCACATGGTGCCTCACAGAGTTATTAATTCAGCTTGCATCACACCCAGTAACAGCCAGATATAGAATGTGCTGTGGCAAATTACAGCCATGAGGAGCTTTGGCAAAACTGCTACTTGACAACTCAGCTCTTTGTCCCAACAATTTCCCTAAGACTACCTATCAAAGATGAATGGACTTGTTTTTTTTTTCATATTGCTACCAGGAGTATACCTACGAATCTCAGTGGCTGAGTGTTTCTTGGTCTAGTGAGTCAGTAACAGCTACTGAGGGCTGGGACACACAGCCAACAGAGTCAAACTACCGCGGTTTACTCGGTATTTTACCAGGTGCATGACCTGTTTAAATAGTAGTGCAAGCACACCCCTGATTGAGACACACACATAGGAACCGCTTTAGAGCTACCCTTGATGGGCCCACGTTGTCATGCTGACAATTCAGGTCACCAGCTCCTCTTCCTGACGTGTCATGAACAACATTTGAGATGTCTGCTTCTCTTCCAGCACTCACTTTTCCTTCACAGATGCATACGCCCTTGAAACAAGCAGTATGTGGACGTTTGTGTGGGAGGGGGTGGGGAAGCATTTGGGATGAGTGGGACACCTTCATGGAGTACTGTATGTTAAATAACAGACTGAGAGAGGGAGTGATGAGTCTCTCAAGGAAGCATAAACACTATGTACTCATTAGAAGACTCATTATAAATAAAGTACAGGGAAGGTGCTCTGAGACAAAGCTTTTTCGTTGGTATTTATTAGGACAAAGAGCTCCTTTAATAGGGCAACTGAAAAGCACTCTGCTGCAATCATTAATAGGCATTACCACTTTTACTGACTTCTTGGGAACAGTTTTGCCCTTCTCACTGTATCTGCATTAAAGGGACAGGCTCTTTACTCCATATTTATTCCAAAAAGTACAAACCAGGACAAGACTAAGGGGAAGGAGTGAAAACCTCAAGAAGTTTTACATGTCAGCCCAGTGGCAAGGTTTGGCTGATGGAGTGAAACACAGCAGGCTGCTGATAGACTTGGATAGGCTCTTCTGCCTGGATTTCCTCTATTTTGGGAGCTCCAACTGGGTACCTCAACCCACCAGAGGAAAAATATAGCAAAAAATGGGAGTAGGAGAGAAAAAGAGGATCTCACTCTCTCAAGTTTCACTATGTATTTTATCACTTCTGCCAGACTGGAGCTGAGTTGTCTGCTTTAACTAAGCGCTGTGCTTCTAGCTTTCAAACCTCAAGGATGGTTGTAATTTGGCACCTGAAAATGGTAGCCATTTTCTCTGTCAGGTTAAGATACCTTTCTTGAAGCTGTAAAACCTATCAGCCTGCTGGAATACAGCTGTGGTGAGTGTGATGGTTGGCTGTTTATAATTTTTAGGGTTTTTTCTTCTCCACAGTGGAACTTTAAGGTCTGAAAACACTTTTTTTCTAAGATTTCATTCTTGCTTGTTGTTGGATTTTACCAGGCTGGGCTTGATAAATGTGCATGGAAGGCTGAGCACTGCAAAGAATTTGAAATTTTTGCATTATGTGATCTTGAGCCAACACATGTGATGAGCATGTGGAAAGGGAGATATTAAAAAACAATTGTAAAGAGAAGGGAACTTAGTTATTTTCCTTTAAAAAACATACCCACATGACTTTGAATTGGCTGGTTCTCCTATCTGCACAGGCACATGCACGTAGCAGTCCGGCTTTCCAGAAGGAAATAAAACAGTTGACTTTTTTTTTTTTTTCTGAAAGCCCGTGCCTGTAATTGTAAATGTTGCATCCCATAGAGGATGTTGCCCCTGCAGGACTGCACAATCACCCCAGCAAGGTGCAGTTGAGAACTGGTCCTGGAGTAATCTGTCTTCTCTACCAGCTGGATGAGCAGCATGGTGCTGAACCCAAGCTGACTTGTATACATTGCTTCTGGGCCAGAGACACTTGCTTCAGGCTGTCCCAAAACTTGGAAGGAGTGGACACATGGCTGCCTCTGTCCAGAGAGGTCTGTGTCAGGCATTGCCTGAACACTGGCACACAAGCACTGTGCAGAAGGAGAACTTCTGTGCACCACAGCTTTTGGTCCTTGTTATCCCCCAACTTCTTTTCTCCCAAGGCAAGCACATCAGCTACCAATCAAACCCTTGAGAAGACTTTCTCTGCAGTTCACCCTCTTGATCCTCTGTGTTTCTATTTCTCTTTGCTTACTTTCTCCTTCTCTCCTCTAGTTCTGCTTGTGCAGTTAAGCACTGCAAGGTCCTCACAGTCCCAGATGTATGGCAGTGCTGGGTGAGGATCAAAAGTTCATCCTGCTCAGCACCTTGCTTCTGATGGGAGCCAGAACTGAACAGTTTAAGAACATGCAAAAATGTGGATAGAAGTAGCATCTTTGCCTTTTCATGTAGCACTAGGTTTAATCTGGTGTTAATTTTCTCTATAGAGAAGCTTACTTAGAACGATGAAAATAATCTAGATGAATTGTCTGGTCCATTATTTCTCATTCTTATTGCTGTCACACAAAATAAGTATGTCTTTCTAGGTTGTCTGTACTATATATTTACTTAGACAAAGTATTAACCATTCTGCTCCCCAAATAACTTTCCTCAGCTGTGTATAATGAAGGTTAATGAGAGAACTGTCAAAATCCGTATTGAGTTGTGAGTGTTGCCTTTGTGAGAAACTTGTAGCCTTTTGGTCAAAGGTTTTTCTTCAATTCTTGAACTGAAAGAGTGCATAACACTCTTCAGACAGGCTTAGTTCATTAGAAATCAGGCTTATCTCAATTTAGATTAGACAGACAAGAATCAATACAAGGTGTCATCAATGCCAGCCAATGTTAAACTGAACTGAGAGTGAACACATTGTGCTTTACAGCGGTGTAATCACTGGTTTAAAAATGAAATTAGACTGAACTGCTGTGACCACCTTGTAAAGAAAGGATTTTGCTTTACCCCTCTGGGCTTTAGCTGAAACAACAGGATCAACAATGAGCATTTCTTAGCTTTCTTCTTCTGCATGCATTTCTCTCAAGAGCTTTCTCTTTCATAGGGGAGAGACCCCAGGATGTTTTAAGAAAGGCACACACAGGTGGTACAACACAACCCTGTTTGCTTCAAGCAAAGTAGCTCAGGGACGGTATGACACGTGATACCTCCTGCAGGGATCTGTCCAACCTAAGGAGGCCAGGCTATACCTGACTTAAAAGGCACAGCTAGGTAGGACTGTGGGCTTTGTGGCATCCTAGAGGTACATGGCATGAGGAAATGTGGATTAGCATTTAACCCCGTTCTTGTTCACCTCCCATTTTCTGCTGCTGACTGCTGGGGTCTGGGTAGGAACTGCAGAATACTTGCTGCCATTCTCTGTAACACAGGCTGAACTCAGAGCCTCCTGGAGCAACTGGAAAATCCCCTCAGAGCTTCTTCCCTAATTGAGAGATTTCTGGAGGAGGTCTCTTTCTCTTCTGGATGGTATAGAGGGGGTTCAGAGTTTGGTTATTGTACAAAATGTCTTTGAATTTTAATTTGAAGAGCAAACTTAAAAAGCAAAATGCAGAGAGGTTTGCCTCTCTCCTCAAAAGGTCCCCAAAACTTTGCAGTCGTGGAAGAACTGGGAGAGCTTGAGCTGTTGTAATGCCCCAATTGCCTACAACACTGTTACAATCAACACCACCCTCCCCTTAAACAAACCAAGCAGAAAAAATCCCCACAAAATCTAAACAAGCTTCCTTACAGCAGGCCTGTGTTGGGAATTTAACTCCCTCGGAAATTAATCTGGACAACTTCCCAGATAACATATCTATCCCTCTAATTCCTATCTCAAGGATGAAGTTGATCAGAGAAGAACTGGAGAGGACTGGTGAGTTATTCTCAGTGTTTATCAGGGTAGCACCTGGAGGTGATCTGATCTTCCCGCCTCCTCAAAAAAATAAATCTGTCTTCCCTTGGCTAGCTCACAAATCTGCACTCAAACCCTTCTGTGCCAAACATGTGCAGGTGTACAGTATGTGTGTTACTACTGAGCCATCTGCAGCCTCCCCTGCATGGCAGTTGTTGTACTTTGGAGTTCCTTTCCCAACCAAATGGAAGTCCACAGAACAGTTTCAATAGCACAAATTAAGAAGCTAATACTTTCTCACAGTGAGATCAGCTTTGCCTGAGCTCACGTTGCAGGAACAGATTTTTCTCTCATCCTGCTTGTCTCACAAAAGAAAACATATGACAAGCAAAGGAAGTGATAGCGTAGGATTCACCTTCATCACCCACACAAGGCATTTGTTGTACAGGCAGTCCCGGTGAAGGGAAACAAAAGCTAAGATTAATTTTTACCTGAGGGTTTTTGGTCAGCTGGTCAAAGCATCAAAGCATCGTTGTCTAACAGCACTGAGGATGTGTCCCCCCCCCAGACCTGTCCCCCTCAGCAGAACCACACCTGATCTCCAGATCACACTGAGCATCCACCAGCAGATGTATGAGGTGTTACTGCTTACCACTCCTCTGCCAAAACACACTGGCTTCTCTCCTATCCCTTAGCCCCCCTCAGATCATGACATGCACGGCCTTACTCTAAGCAAACAATGCAGCCCCTGTGTTTGTAAGGGAAGGAAGGCAGCAATGTGTCCATGAAACCGGAAACATCACCCTTTCCAGTTCTTGTTCCAGTTGGTGCAGCAGCAAACATCAACGTGCCCTCCTGTTTTCTGCAAACCTCAAGGAGCTGCCAGCCAACACGCTGAGCTGGTGAAATTGATGACTGACTAGACGAACAAAAGTGCACTTTGGGGACCTCCCCATAGTCTGTCATTCACTAATGTTGTCCTCCCCTTGACTTCTGTGGGCTTCCTGGGGAGCCAGCTGTTCCCCACACGTAGGTCGGCAGCTATGTTGTGTCTGTGAGCATAGGCACAGCTGTGAGTGGTGAACCAGAAACAGGTGAAGAACTTGTCCTAGTGCCAGCAGGAGGTACTGTGGATGACATGTAATCTGGAGGCTTTCTAAAGCATCTAGGCACTTCTGCCTTATGAGTCTTTGGGCCCCCAAAGCTATGCCCTGCAGACCACAAATAACACATTCTTTAAAAAAAACCCCAGCAACGGTGATAAACTTTTAGCCCTACTGAGCCCCACTTTTTCAGAAATATCTTCCCAAGAAAAGGCAAGTAGAAACTTGTCTCTGTTTATGGTTCTTTCCATTTCTCTAGCACCACTATTTAGGACAACCTCACTGCAGAAGTACATTCTGCCTGTGCACGCACCAGTCCATGCCCACAAAGAGAGGTGGAAATAACCACTGGATGAAAAAGTCATTGTCTGACTGCTTCAAAAGAGGTGTTAGCCGAATATAGTGCATTTCTGCTCCTCATAATTTCAAGAGCTTTTTTTTATTTGCATGTTTTCCATGCCCCTGTGTGGATCTGTATTTTAGAAGGAGGGACAAAAGAATTGGTTAGATCATATCATTTGATGACAAAGAAGAAGTCTGGGATGTGGAACACTGTCTATCAGTGGGAGAAACATATTCGCTCAGATTTTTCTGGATTGAAGTACAAACGTTTACAGTTTTAAAGTGAGCTGTACAGGAAAGGTGTGGTTTCCCAAATAGTCCAAAAATCACACCCCAAAAATTGCTGAGATCTTCCTCTATGTGTGTCACATAAATAATCTGGATAGTATAATATTTAATGCAAGGAGTCAAGCTGTTTACATAAGGTTGAGTTGCATTGGAGCATATACTGCACTGGTAGAAATACTGCCTGTGTTTGCTGAAACAATAGAGAGATTTTCAACCAGTGCCTCTGCTGAGTGTAGAGGAATTAGGCCTTTGCTTCTCCCAGTGCCTACAAAGTACTGAGTGTCTGCATCTCTTAAAAAGTCACCGATGTCTCCAATACTAAGAAAGCCCTTAAAGTCTCTCCGGTTCTAGTTTGTATTCTCTTTGGTTTTTGTTTTCCTCCCACACTTCCCCTCCCAAGCTTCCTTTTGCATGTTAGTGCCAAAACAGAACAAGAAAAGGGAGAAAAGTGGCTCCAAGCTGGCATTCAATTATTTCAGAAAGTTTTTGTAAATGCATTTTATAAGTTTTGGTGTGTGTTCCTTCTGCTAAAAAGATTTACTAATCCCTCTGGAATGAAAATGATTCAAAAAATGTCAGTTCAAAGTTATTCTGAGGAGTAATTAGCAACCTTAGCCAGCTCTTAGAAATATCTGTTTAGGCCAAATCCTTCTGCACAAAACTTTCTGGTGACTTATTGTGCCTGCAGTTATGACCTTGGATCAATATTTTGTTCACCGGTGGTCTCTACAGGCAAGCAACTATTAATCTAGTGTAAACATTAATATTTTTGTAAAATATAATCTCCCCTCAAAAAAATTTTATGATTCTGTAATTTACAAAGGCTTAAACTTAGTTAAAATCACCACAACATTGTTTATGGCTTAATTACACAGTTACTTCCCTGCAACAATCAGGTGTTATTCACACAGAACTTCTTGGCTGTCCTTGGCTCTGCCTCAAAAAGAGAATACACCCTCCATGAGGCAGAGATGCAAGAGTAAACATTTGGCAAGAGTATGTTCCTTTTTGACCTGCTCCCTCTGTGTGCAGTCAAGGATTTTATTTTATCAAAGGTATTTTATTACTTCCAATGAACCTGAACACTCTGCTGTCTTACTGACATCAATCTGGCAGTTTCTTGTGAATGATATCGGTGTCATTCCCACCTAGAGGAACTGTCCGTAAAAGTGATCAGTGGCATCAGTTTCCAAACAGACCAAAGACAAAGGCTTGTCTCACTTATAAGTCATTTTCCAACACGGCAGTTGTCAAAGTGCCTATCTTCCAGTGTCTAGCATGTGCTTTGTTTTCATTTTTAAGTGAACTCCCGTCAAAGCACTGATATATATACATACTGTATCCAAAACTGCCTGTGAAAAGGATCCTTTGCTTCCAGCCTCCCTGGGTTTTGTGGAAGCTGATCTCAGTTGCATGAACAGAGGAAATCAGCCTGGGATCAATTTCATCCTTACCCCAGAAATTTCCACTTTTTAAAGGCTAGGGTAGAAGATGGCCCTTTTTTTTTTTTTTTTTTTTTTTTTAAGTCTCCGGTAGAGAAGAGGAGGGAAAAGGCAGGACATAAAGCAGCAGCCCNTATTCTGCAAAAGGCAGGAATTGAGAGCTTAGCTACATCTGGGAAGCCAAAGCATTACTTTAATGGAAGAAGTGATCAAATTAGCCGAAGAAACCTAACTATGACAGATGCCATCTCGACTGAGCAGTTTACAATTTACTACCACAGAAGGAGCGCAGAGGAAGGTGAATACTGACAAAAGAGCATTCTTTTCCAAGCTAACTGCTTTTGAGATGAATGTCAGCTCTTTACTTTATAATGAGACATATCTATAAATCCTTTATGCGAGAGGTTAATAGGAGCTGGCAGTCTCTTGACTCGTGCGGTTCGTTCAGTGCTACAAGGGAAGAACCACGGTCGGCACGTCGACAGAAATGAGCCTAAGTGCCAGGAGTCAAAACTGGTATCCCCCACAGTGATTAGATGGCACATCTGATATATGCTAGAGCAGGACGACTGACAGATAGCTGTGTGGAGGTGGCAAGCTCTTATATATAGTAACTACTTCAGCTCCTTAGAACCGAGCTATCCCAATAGCTGCATATGTTTTTTAAGAAGCCCTAAAAACCTACAGCCAACCACCGTAATGAATTCAGGGGGTAGTTTAATGGAAATCTCAAGAAGGAATGTAATTAGATGAAGTCAATTAGGCTGCTTGGGGATTTCTAGCTGCTGTTGTTGCTATCTGGGAACCCTAATAGGACGATTAGGATTAACTGAAATCAGCCTGATTGATTAGGGCATATAAACCTACATATGCCAAATTCCAGGGGGACGGTGTGCTTGAGCTTGAATCCATCTGGAGCTATGAGTCAGGAGCATGAGTTTACTTTGCTGGACTTGGAGAAAGCGACAGATCAAGACTGCATACACACAACAAGCAAAGCCAGGCGGTGACACAAAAAGGCTGCTAGGGAAAGGACTGATTTTATCAGTTATGGTGCTGTATGTGTATCCAGTCTATCCTGAGGAAGTGAGACTAAAACTAGGCAAATCTTTTCATTAAAAAAAAAAAAAGTGTGTATAACAAAATAAATCTATGTATCCTTTGTACAACTTTTTAGGTTCAAGTCCTTAGTCAGTATGGCTGGGAAATTTCCCAGGAAGTCAGAATCATGTTATTACTGCAGTTCTGTTAATTTCAGAGCCAAATTTGCAAATGTGAATTTAAAATTGCAAGAAAAAACTGTCAGTGAGTAAATCCTGATGCTTCTGTGTCATGGGTCGAGCACACAAAGGCTTATTTGCATACATTTAAAATCCAATCTATGCTGTGCAGGAAAACCCCACCTGCAACCTTCTTGGAGGACAGCTGAGTTATCTTGGCTGGATTTGTTGCAGAGAAGGATCCTTATGGCCACTAAAGACTTTCAGGAATAAAGGCTGAGGGAAGGAGGGGAGTTGAGGGGGAAGAGCAGAGCAGAGAGGGGACAGACCAGATCTCTGTTATTCAAAAAACCTGCTCTAAAGCAAGGTAAAACAGTGCAGGCAGGAGCCTAAGGGATCTGATCCCAGTCATTACCACTCATGCGAGGGAGAGGATATGTCAAGGGTAGGGAACGTCTTGGGGGACCTGCAATATGGTAACTCACTTTCAGCTAAGTGGAGAACAACAGCTTTAGCTGTACAGTTTAATAACAGGCTAGGCCACTTTGTGCACCGGCAGGGCTGTTAATGCACAGTAGTCTGCCTTTCATTGTTAGGAGAGGAACCCCGCAGCTCCCATTTGACAGCCAGGAGTAAAATTATTTTGCCGCTAACATTTCTCTTTGGCATGAGGCAGTGGGGTTGCGCACTGCACTCATCCTGCCTGCAGCTCCCTGCACCTGCAGCTCTCTCCTCACAACACAGGAAGGTTCCCATGGGCTTGGAAGCAAGGGATTTTTGCTTTCCTCCTGTGGCTCTCATGCTATTCAGCTCTATTTGGGTGGCATACCCGCCTGTGTACCATGGCTGCCAGCTGTGGAGTGCTGTGCAGCATCCTGGAGTGCCTCCAATGGTATTCTGAACAATTAGTAACCAGCCCGGCATGATCATATCCTAATGAATTACTGAACTGCTTTCTTCTGGTTGAATACTGGGCTAAATGCTGAAAGAAAGCGGACACCTGCAGATTGTATTGGCCAAGACCTGTCAGTGAGAATTTGCCTGAGTTAGGACCACAGGACTTGCCCCAAACCTTCCCAAATATGTCCCATATTGACCTTAATATTGTTATTTTCTCCTACTGTTTTAGGAAGCATGCTTCACACAGGCATCCCACAGCAATTCAAAGAAACAGAGGCCCCTATCGTAACATCAAATGCCACAATCACTAAATGGCACTTTCCTTAGTTACCTGTTGACCCGTGAAAACATTTCTCTTCCATTAACTGGGCTTTATTAGGAAATGACAGGGAGAAGAGGATTTTTCCCAGTACCACCACCTTGCCCATATTATTAATAATCCAGCTCACGTATTCACAAAGTCAGTGAAAATCTTCCAAGAGAAAAGTCACTAGAAAAAATAGATTACTTGGAGGAAAATGTCTGAATTTATCCAATATTTTTTTGTATCTCTTGCTCTATTTTTCAACCTCTTTATCAATACCTTAACTTGAATGGTTATAAAAATGCTACTGGACACTCTTGAAGTAATTTTATTCATAGTATTTGCTTCACTGAAAAATATTTTATAACATATCCAGGAAAACCCTTAACATAAAATTTGGTGAAAATTATGAAAAGAAATCTCCTTTGAATTCTCCTCAGTAGAACTATTTTGCTATTCCACCTCCCCCCACCCCCCGCCCCACAAGCAAGCAATCTTTTTCCTTTTCATAAATATTTCAAATCTATGGGTCTCACTTGGCAATAGGTGTAATCATACAGGTAATTCTTTTAGTGAAACAGATCACCTCTGACAGAAGATACTAGTGTGTTTTGTCTTCTACAGCAAACCAGTTATAATTGACTGGGGCATCTGCTAACAGAGATCTTCTTTGTGCTGTCTTTTTGGTGTGCTATAATACTTCTCACAATTTATTTAAAAAAAAATTGCACCTGGTTTTCTGGAATATTTCATCTGTGTCAGAAATGGTTTGACTCTTCATTTTTCATTCTAGTTTAAAAAACTAAAATCACCATATTTCGTGTAGTTAATGTCATTTTTTTTTACAATACAATCCCAGTATCTGAAAATCCTGGATAAGGAAGAGAGACTTAGGCAGCCAGCACTTGTTTCTGTTGCTAGACCATTTCACAGCTTCTTTCATATGCTGTAAGTTTTCACAAGATTCAATAGAAAGTCTGTGAGACTTGAGGTGGGGGGGAAATACAGGATTGTTTTTAACGTGGTGGCATTTGACCAAACAGGAAGGAGGAGGAGGAGGAATGTGAAAGTCAAAAGTGTAATAGAGGCTGGAAATTCTTGAACAGATGTCGCAGGTGTAAACATGTTTCCTTATTTTGGTTCCTGGATTTAACATCCTCCTACAAGACTTCAGTGTGCTCAGAAAAAAGGTTATATGTGCAGATGGTAAACTGCTAAAATGCCCAGAAGGTTCAAACTCATCTGTGCTTGTGAAGACAGGGAGAATTTCCCATCGTCTGACTCACAGGTGTTTGGTGCACTCCGAGTCAGAGGCAGGTTCAGCAGTGCAGAAGCACGGCAGTGCTTTGCTTGAGCAAATGCCTTAGGTCGTGTGCTGGAAACATGCAGGCTCTTTTTCTTGTGATGTCCAAGTGGCTAAGAACATTAGGAGAGCTCTCTGGAGCAAGGAGGTGGGGAGAGACTTTTTGGCATGTGGTCCACACAGTCATTACAAATTGAGGCTCTGGGCTGTTGCTGTCCCTGGGCTGCTGCTCTCTCTTCCTGACACATTGCGCTGCCTCGGGTCACTGCCTCGCTGCTTGCCTGCCCATTGTAGTTTTGATCATACATTCCCTTTTGGCACAGGACGATTATTTTCTGCATTCTGCTAGGTCCTCTTCCCGTTTGTCCCTATTAGTCCATGGCCAGCGCAGGAGCGAAAAGAAGCAGGTGTCTTAAACGCTTGGCTGACACGCTGGAATGGGGACGCACCGGGGACAGCTCTGGCTGTGTGAGCAGCGCTCACAGCACGCTCTGACCGGCCGTGCTCAGCACTGACAAGCAGCGAGGAAGCAGCGGCCTCCTGCCGAAAGCCTTGCTTGTTATTAATAATAAACAAACCTGTCAGGTTGTGTGGAGGGAGGTACGATGACACCACCACAAGGTGGGCAAAGAATGGGCACTGCCTCCGCAGGTTCGCCCTCAACCCAGCACTGCCCCGCCGACTCCGCTCAGGCCACCCCACCTGTCTCCACTGCCGTGTGCAGCTGAGGCCACCCCACCTCCATGTCAGCTGTCTCCATGCCCGGGATGGCTGGCTCCCCTTCTGCAGCCAGATCCTCGGTTAGCGCAAATCGGTTGTGTCAGCTGGCCTTGGACAAGATGGACAGCCTGCACCAGCATCCCTCCAAATGTGCTGCAGGGTCAAAAAGAGCCTACCAGCACCTCCCTGAGGAGCAGCGGCTCAATCCAAATCTAGGTGAGATGCAAGCTGTGCTGATGGAAAGAGGAGAAATAGCTGCCCACTACTTCCTCCTCCAGCACCCCTCTAATTTCACCAAGATCTTAAGTAAGTCTCAAACCCATCTGCCAGACTCATACATCAGAAAGGGGTTGAACAGGAAGGTGGCAAACTTGTGGGTGACACAACGTTATTTATGGTAGTAAAAACATGGCACATGACAAAAACATCATCTCATGATACTGAGTAATCGGGTGATAAAACAGAGGAAAGGCAACGTAGATATGTGTATTGTAATGCCAGTGGGCAAAGCAGACTTTACATACAGAGCTGAGGGTGCTGGACTCACTGTTAGCTCTCAGAGAAGAAATCCTTGAAGAGCTGTGAAATCTACACATATTTATGAAAATGCCAGATCCATTTTCAGCAGTGTTCAAAAAATTAAATGAAATTTTAGAATTTAGTATGGAAGAAACAAAGCTAAAAACACTGCTGCATCCTGATATAAATACATCTGATGTGCCTACACCCTGAAAATGGTGTTCAAGCCTGGTAGCTCCAAAATGATAACACCGGGGCCAGAGGAAGGTCTGGGCTGTGACATGGCTTCTGTACTAGGATTTCAAAATAGATTAAGAATACATATCTGAAAAATCAAAATGTGAGGGAGGACATGAGATAAATTTGTAAAATCATGAATGCCACCGAGAAGGCATATAGGGAATGATTGTAATTGACTCTCATACCACAAGAACTAGGAGCATCAGATGAAATTATTAGGTTCAAAACAAATAAAATAAGGGCTCTTCTTTAAACCCTGCTTTGTTGGAGTGTGCCACTAATTGTCACAGGATGCTGCAATGTCAAAAATTGACATGGGTTCAAAAAGCAATTACACAAATTCATGGAAGCAAAAATCCATCAAGGGCTATTAAATTTAAAGATACCACATCTGTCTCAGGGAAGTCCCTGAGCCACAGCTTGCTGTAGTTTGGGACAGCATGCCAGGGAACTATCATTGTGTGCTTACCCCTCTCTTATGCTGTTCCCCAGGCATCAGCTGTTGTTTATATTTGAGACAGGCTATTGGGCTGGATGGACTTGTCTCAACCAGCATGGCTGTTCTTACGTTTGGATGCCAGGGAATTAATTTTTCCACATCCAGTCTGTCGGAAATGATGCCCTTCCTTTCATACAAGGACTTGGGTAGGGTGCTTTGGGAATTTGTTAACTCTAGATTATTTTAATCACCTGTAATGGGATTTGAAGACCGAGGCAACACAGACGTTGCTCTGAGCAGGATTTGGTAGCATATCTCCAAAGCATGAGAAAAAGCAGGGGGTACAGGTTTCACTGCTCTTAAGACTCCCTCCACATGTTAATTCCAGACCTAATGCCCACTCTTCAAAGTCTGAATAGCTAGGGCTTCATTAATAACCAGAAATTCATCAATCAGAAATCTCTGAGATACGTTTTGAGGTCCCACTTCTGTGGGACTGGAACAAACTGCAGAGGCTTACGACGGCCTCAACTCTCACCATCAGCCTGTGCCAGACAATGGAGATTTTCCTCCTTATTTATTTATAATGTAGATACATTCTAAAACGAAGCCTAGACTTTTTTTAGCTTTTCATCACCCACCAATGCATCTAGCTGTGACCTTATTCCTATGGTCAGCCGCTCCATGATGGTGTTTAACACACGAACAAGGGATTGCAGATCCTTTTTTCCATCGTGGCGGCACATATCTCCTTTGCAGGGTGCTGGCTGAAGTGAGGCTGGAGGGCAGTGGCAACGCTTCCAGTGCTGGACGAGTCATCACGGCACACACACCAGAAGGTCGGCCTTTCCCGTCCATTGCCTTTGACAGCAGCGTGGCCGCAGAGCCCCGATCCTGCAATCCTGCACTTCACAGGCGTGCAAAGCTCACGCTGATCTGATTTTACCTTCAGGAGGTCGGTATTAATCAGCTCTCCCGGGGAAAGTCGTGTTGGGAGACAGCGGGGCCCCGCCGTCTGGCTGGCAGCCATCCCTACTCCAGAGCCTTCCGACTTTTAAAGGGGGGATGTCCATGCGATGACTACTGGTGAATTCCGTAAAATAATAATAATAATAATAATTATTATTATTATTATTATTACTACTAATAATAATGGCTTTGTTTTTTTAATTGTTGTTATTACTACTACTACTCCCGCAGCCGAACCAGGGAGGGCCGGGGCGGTCTCCCGGCGCTGCCGCCCCCCGCCGCCTCCAGGGGGAGCCCGGCGGCCGCGCCTCCGCCGCCTGAGGGGCCGGAGGGCGGCGGGGGCCGCGTCGAGGAGGACGGGCAGGATCATTCCCTTTCTTTTTAAAAAATACACCTCCCTCTCTTTGAAAAAAAGCTCCTTCCTTAAGGCCTGGAGAGAAAGCTCCGCTTCAGCTGCCTTGCCCCACGCAGCCGTCCTGGCCCCAAGCACCCCTCAGTGCTCCGAACGTCCCTCTTGCACCCAACACCCCCCTCGTTGCCAGAGATTTCAAGCACGCGCCAGAGCAGTTCTCACTCGGGATGTTTTTGCGGGAATCTTGACGTGTTGAGGACGTGTTTGTTGTCAGGGGGAGGAAGGGGTGAGGCTGGGGAATGGGCGGAACGTTTCTCCAGCTCGCTGAGGTGGTGTGGGTTATCCTCCCCCGCACCCCATCACCGAAAAGAGGTTACAGGCTCAGACTTCGAGTGTCTTTCCCCCTCCCCTCCCCCCCTTTTCTGTATTTCCGGTCAGTTTTTGCCACGTCGTTGTGGGTAAATATTATAGGGACAGTAAGTGTTAAGTATTAGTAGCTCAGAGTACTGAGCATGGCCTGAGGAAGGACGTGGACCCGTTCAAAGCAGTTCAGAGAAGTTCAAAGGAAGGCCACCAAGGTGATCAGAGGGCTGGAGCACCTCTCCTGCGAGGAAAGGCTGAGAGAGTTGGAGTTGTTCAGCCTGGGAAAGAGAAGACTCCGAGGAGACTTAACACCATCTTCCTTTATAGTACCTTTATAGCACTTTTAGCACCTAAAGGGGGCCTGCAAGAAAGCTGGATAGGGACTTCTGACAATGGCAGGTAGGGATCGAACAAGGGGAAATGGCTTTAAACTGAAGAATGGTGGGTTTAGATTGGCTGTTAGGAAGAAAATGTATACTGTGAGGGTGGTGAGGCAATGGAACAGGTTGCCCAGAGAGGCTGTGGATGCCCTGTTCCTGGAAGTGTTTAATGCCAGGTTGGATGGGCTCTGAGCAACCTGGTCTATGAAAGGTGTCCCTGCCCATGGCAGAGAGGCTGGAATGAGATGATCTTTAAGGTCCCTTCCAACCCCAACCATTCTATGATTCTATGAAATAAGAATAAAAGTAAAACTACAGAACGAGTATTATAAGATGATTAGGTTTACTCAGGTGTCTGATACAGGGTACTGGAGCCTTTACCAAGGGTTTTTACTGCTGTGGGGTTTTACCATGGGGGAGCTGGGGTGGTAACAGATGAGTTCTATGATCTTAGTGGTCTTTTCCAACCTTTACAATTCTATGATTCTGTGATTTGCTAAATGTCATGACGGGAGCCCTGGCAAGTCCTTGCCTGAAGCCAGCAGTTATCTGATCCCTTTCCTCTGTGTTTGAGGGCTGAGCTTTTCTCATAAATGTATTGCCTATGTGGTTTGTTGTGGGTAGAGCCTGGGTGGACAAAAGAACATGCTGGCAACAGCTCAGAGGTTATATAGCCAGGACAACCCCAGTACAGAAATGACAAGTGATTAAAAAGAGAAAGTGTATTGTATTCTTACATGACCGCACACCAGTGCTTGGCTCTGGGGAGAACAGAATAAGTGGGGCTTCTTGAAAAAAAGGTAATCTGTCAATTTGTGTTTTCACAGCAGTCAGCTCTTAGTCCCAAATCTTGTGCGTGGCACATTCAAGGACAAGGAGGTATTCTGGAAATGGGGATGGGAGGTGTAGTCGCAGGACAGCTACAAATAAAGGCTCTGGTTCACTGCAGCACAAGTGTTTCAATGCTCCTGCTTGACTCTGGTGCCTCTGCTTATAGTCTGTATTGGGAAAGGGTTTTTTCCCATGGATGATAGACATCCCAAAGAGTCTCAGAGGGGCAAAGCATGCATACAGAGCAGCTCTGCGAGTGGCATTATGAAAACTAGAGGCAAAGAGTTCCCTCCTCCAGCTATTTCACTTTTCCTGCAAGAAACTTTAGCATGGAGGTGTGACGGCTCTGTTGACGTTTTGATCTACCTGTGCTGACTCAGCCCGTTCCTGCATCTCACCGTTGCTCTCTTGATCTGGCAGTGCTGCCTCCCTTATCAAGGAGCACATCTCGCTGGCTGGAGGGCTGTTTGCTGGGAGATGCTCAGACCCTGGCAGGGTGTGCAGCAAGGCGTGTGTGCTGTCCAGGAAGCTGTGCCCGTGCAAGGAGGCGTCTTCACTAAACATGGGAGTGCCTCAAACACATGCAACTACTGATGAAATGGCAAACCAAACCAAGTTATCGGGGACTGCCACTGGTGGTTTCTTGATTCAGCAGGCTGGATTGTGTAAGCTGGAGAGCAATATTCAGCTGAGGAGGGGCTGTGTCTTCTACCTGAAAGATGGTATTTTCTTAAAGGTGCTGATTTGATTAAGTGTACCCTTGCTTTAACCCTGAGGAAAAGCAGTCCCTCCCGCAGTGCTGCATTCTTTCTGGCATACCTTTACTCATCTGTCACACAGCTCCAAGTACAGTGACAGTGAAGAGATACGAACATTCCCTACCTTTGGCAAAGGTAGCCAAGGATGATTGCATTAGTGTTCTTTCATAACAAACTCCAATCATCGGCAGACAACTTACAATCAAGGTTTTCTTCCCATCCTCAGCCCCACTGCTGGTTTGAGTAGTGTATTGTTAGGATGATTGGATAACAGATTCATGCACAGTGCTGAAATTAATCTTGACCTGTCTAATCACATCGTAAATAGCAATTGGAGGTTAGGGAATTTTTCAGCCATCAACCACAGATCTTATAAAAAATGTGTTGCCACTGGGGAAACAGTTGTAGGTGGTGGGAGGGAGAAATATTAGCAGAAAAGGTGTGCAAAATATCAAGATACACAAGTGAGTTATCTTGCACCCGACTGGTGTGCTTGCTTAGGAAAATAACGTGGGGAAAAAAAGCTCTGGTGTATTTGGCAACTGGGAGGCTGCAGATGAGTGCTTCACATTGGGCTTCTGCAATTGGTTTGGCATAACTTTACAAAAGGTTACCTGGCCAGGGCTGCCCTTGTCAGTGTTTGTCAACAATCACAACAGAGCTGAAACAGAACTCCCCCTTCTAAACACAGAATAAGGGAAGCTGTCCCTTCTCACACCATTCTTGAGTGGCGAGTGTCATACAACATCAAACAACCAAGAAAAGACATGACAGTGCAATGATTTATTAAAGCACCAAGCTAAATAACATAAATATCCTATACACTGCATAAAAGTGTGAAAGAAACCAAAACAAGAAACAACTTCTCAGCTTCATCCAAAACTTACCCAAACTGTCTGGCATGGAGTGTGATAGAACTGACCTGTATTGGTGATTTGGAAAGGAATTCACCAGGGGTCTGTTGTTAAAGACTTTGTCCAGTAGTTTAGGTGTGAAAAAGCAAGTGAGAGTTCACCATATTGTGGTGTTTCTAAGGTGATACGTGATACTTTTAATATAAGTCATTAAAAAAATGGAAGGTAGAATGAAATAGATGGGAGACTGCAAAATCTGTCCCAGTTTTATGATGGATGGTATCCCCAAAATACCTGTGACCTAGCATAAGTGCATAATGCTAATAAACACAGAATTTGACCTGGCATGTAATTCAAAAAGAAAGTATTTAGAATGTAAGCAATTATTTGTGGTACCACCAAAAAAAGCCTCCAAACACAAAATTGTTTGGTGACAAAATCAGCAACATACTACTGAAAGTCTTTGTTATCTTTGTAGCTGGGAGAAGTTCTTATTTTATATTTCACTGGAAATAGTTAAGGTGATTTTTGCTTTTTTCTTTTTTTTTTAATTTAGGAAAAAGCAGAAATTATAACCATTTTCAAAATCTAATTCAGAGATGAGAAGGATTTTTCATTTCACTTTTTTATTTACATTTTCTTAGAAGTGTTCTTTTAAAAAATTATTAAGAGTAATTAGTAACAGGTAAATTAGTGACAGATACAGATAATGATATCCATTTAGTGTAACTGTCTTCTTTCTTAGAACAGAGTGCCTCCCATTTGTGTTGTAATGCTCAGGCTGTCAATATTATTTCATTACAAAACAAATAGGGTATTTATGAGTATTGCAGTTGTTTTAGTACTAAATAGCAGGAGTGCTCAGTGATACACCAGTAAAATTAAATCATTTTTCAACTGCCCTCTTACTGCATAACTAATAATAATGCACACAGCACCAACTAGTTATGAATATGTGAAGACATAGTGTGAAAAGATCTATATAAAACTTAGCCATTAATATAACATTTTAAATATAGCCATCAAAATAAAATTCAGATTTTTAAAATGTGTCTAGTATTTGTAATTAGAAATAGGAAAATTTGTGAAAAATTAATTATTTTCCCCCTCCCTGTCCTGAGCTATATTGCCAGTAATCTTTGATAAAAAGAGATCCCACTACTTCTTTTCATGCCTGTTTTTTAAAAGGATTGGGTGTTCTTCCTGACTTTTCAGGCTCCCCCCCTAAGCAGCTCCCAGATGAACTGTGGCTGAACAGGTGCTGTGTCTCATCAGTTATCCCAGCAAAACAGGTTTCCATTTCTATACTTGCAGGTGCACCTGTGGAAGAAGGCTGAGGAAAAGACATATGCCTAGCACAGATTTCAGACTTCTGGACTTCAGGTAAGTCTCAGTGAGCCCTAGGAAAGAATCAGTGGATCGCTCTTAATTTATTACCTCCTCTGTATGCCCAAGTTCAAACACTGTCATGCAGAACCAAAAGATCAGACCTTACCTGTGCCTACCATTTTTACTTCATGTTTTTGCTCTGGACCCTTGTTCAGTGGTCTTAGTCACTTGCTGTCTTTGGTTATTTCACAGGAAAAACAAAAAATATTTCAGAGTTTAAAACAATGACTTCCACAAAAACAGTGTGTCCAGTCTTTAAATTAGTGGTTTTCCACCTTTGTTTGGTTTTTTTTGTTTTTTTGTTTTCTTTTTTTTAATTATGACTGAAGCAAATATTAATCCTTGTGTGGCCAGTTTACACCCACAGGCTGACATTAGGCTTATTTGTCTGGTTACCTTTCACAGACCTCCCTTAGAAGTAAGCCACAGAGCAGGAATCTGCCAGCCAGAGGTAGAAAAAAAAGCCTCACTGTAATGACACATTACTGGAGACAGAAGATACACAGGGGTTCACATCGTAGACCAAGAAAAACTATATTTCTGGCAAGCTACATTTAGCAAAGAATTATTTCATCTGCCAATAATTATTTAGAGTACATGCTCACCTTTCATATAGAAATATACGCACAGATCCAAACTAAACAGAGCTTCATTGGCCAGGGCCTCCGAGTAGTGCCATGATGCAAACGTTAAAGAGTAGTAAGAAGGCTCTAATTACAACTGGTTTCCCATTTGCTGGATAAAGATATTCAGACATTCTATTCCCAGTGAACACACTGGACACAACACGGAGCAAATGATGAGCCTGGATTTGTTAGGTGTGTAATGGAAGAGGGTAACACACTGAAGAGGATGAATTTCAATGCAACCAATAAAAACAATATCTGTATGAAAGTATTTTAAATAGATTTGATGCTAGCAAGATGAGAAATCAGGAAATCAAAAGCTAGCCATTGCAGAATGAAACATGCTGCAGACAGAGGAATTGTAATTTTATAGGCAACACTGAATTCAGTTCCAGGAAAAATGTACATGAAACATAGCTGTCTTGACAACCCCATTCAACGAGCTACTCAAGATGGAAGCAGTGTGAACAAAAAGCCTCCTGAAACCATAAAAGCAGCACTCAGAAGCTAAGGTGAAAAAGCTCTAAAATTATGGGAAGGTGTCACAACCTGTCAATTTATTAGCAGATGCTTCTAAATCAGCATTAGGAACAAAATATCAAACCCTTCAAAAGTGGCATAATGGAACTGTTCTGAAAGGAGAGAAAACACGTGCCACAGGACTGGGGTTTCCAAGACTCTTGCGAACGGTCTTTGGAATACTTGTAGACAACAAAGCAGGGTACGAGCAGCTGATGTCAGTTTTTCAAAGCAGTAATAATTTTAAGCATATGCGACTGGAAAAAGACTTGGCAGTGACTTTTTGAGCAAACATTTTTAGCTAGGAATAATAGCTAAGCAAAAGAACAAGGAGCTGATTTTGCTCTACCTTACTTTTTGTTTAGAAAGTGTGAAATGCTATCATCAAGTCAGAATTTTCTTTTCCCACAGGGGTTTGTTGATGTTTTACTTCCAAAGATAGGCATGGCTACAGCTAGTGGCAACGGACAGTTTGTGCAGTCTAACCTAATGTTCAGGGGTCACAGCCTTTGATTGAGGAGGCTTTTGGCCTGTGGGGTTAAACAAGAGATGGCTTTAACTAAGTGTCAAGAGTACTGATTTTCATCAAAAAGCTGCTTATGATCAGCAAGAGCGAAACTGAGAGTTTCACTGAATAAAAACCTGGAACTAGATCACTCCTAACAAAACTGAGGCTAGGATTGCTTTTGTGGGATGATGACAAGTCCCAGGTCAGTTTGCTGATAATAACTTCTGCAGACATTAGTGTAGCAGGAAATGGTCTTCCTGATAGAAAGGGAGGAGGGTGCAAGGATGAGGGAAGGAATAAACCACCTATCTGGCTTCTTTAAACATGGTGGAGCTTTAAACTAATCCTGACAGCTTGTTTGCTGGTGGCACAAAGGAGATGCTGACCTGATACATGAATTTTGTCAGTCAAGTTCTACCAGTCAGGTTAGAATTGGGGGAAACTGCCTGCCAAGGTACTTGGTAGCCTTAAGCCAGGTGCCATAAACAGAAGAAAACACTTGTGACGGAAGGATGCAGGCAGGATTCAGGACACAGGCAGGAGGATAGAGCGAGCTGTTTGGAACCTCTCTGTGGGGTTGCTGCACTAGCCCAGGGCCACAGAGCTTTTACAGCTTGCACTGGAAAAGAGTGGGATGCACACATGGTGGCTGGGTAGGATGAGACTGACCCCTTCTCCCTCATGGCCTGTGGTCTCAGCTAGAGCATGGTGATGGGGATTTCAGTTACCTCAAATGCTCTATCTTTCCTCCTCCAAAAATGTGTGGCTAAGGAGGCCGGTGAGTACTGTGGGGCTGGAGGTGGCTTGTTGCTCCTGCTGACGCTATTCTACTTTACTGAGGTGCCTCAATCTGTGCTGGAACCCAGCAAGCACTCTGAACCCTTCACTGAAGAGTTAGTCTCATGCTCTCTGACTCAGTGAATGTGAAAGCATTGTGAGCAAAGTGGAACACATCCAAAAGGAGAGATTGAGGCAAAATGGCCTCATAAGGTAATCTCCTTACACTTAGAGCATGCTTCTGGGGCTGTGGCTCAGTGCTTTAAGCCCAGTTCCAGTGCTCCCCCTATGCCATTAAATATATTTCAGCTAGACTTGTATGGCAAGTGCTGACACTGGTTTTGCACTGGTTCCAAAAATCTTGATGGGTTATCTTCAACACCCAGCTTTATGCTGACTGAGACTGACTGTTGTCTTGTAGCCAGCAAAAGGTCAGTATAAGGATAAAGGCAGTCATATAAAGACCAATCACATGGCAGGTTCAAGAGAAATAAGCTTGAGTGCTCCCCTCTGTCCCGGATCAGACTGGGACATGTACCAACTTGTACAAATCTAGGATTGATCCACAGATTCAGGGCTGAGTGACGAGTTCTCAAATCCTTGTTCTCAGAGTAGGACAGAGAATAATTATTGTAGAGTGGACTGTTAAAGATACTTGCTTGAGATACATACTTACTTTTGCTAAGACTCTGACCTAGTGACTATTAATTTATTGAAAACGTAAGAAATTAATAACCTGCAAACCTGAGAATACCTAAGGCCTCTTTTGGCAATCTTATTTTGGCAATTTTACTAGAGGTTTGTGGACTGTTTCCTTCAAAGTTTTGAAGTGAAAATTAACTACTCCCCCTCCTCCCTGCCCTCCAAATCCGTTTTCCTACAGTTAAGAACACCTGTCTTGAGAAGACATGACCGTCCCAAACTCCATCTTCTGCTGAGAACTCAGCAGAATCAATCACTTTAGTTTACATGCAACATACCCATAACTGGATGCTTCATGCAAAGAGATGCTTACCCTCTACAGTGCTTGGAGAAAGCTCACCTTCTTTCTCAAAGGCTAAATCAAATATATGTTTCAAAGGCTAAACCAAATATATACTGTTCATTGTCTATTAATTAAGAAATAATGGTCTCAGCAAAGGGCATTTCCTAGGGATTAAGGACTGGCTGCATGCATGGATGGCCTGAGATTTTTAATTAAAGGTGCAAGCTCCCTCTATTCTTGCATATGAAATTCCATTTAAATGAAGTTCTACTGAATTAAGAGGTTTTTCCTGACATGAAGTTCACCAGTGCTGACAGGCCCATGCCCAACCCAGTTTAATGGGTGGCATCACAGTCTAGAAAGACAACTTTTGACTGTCTCATCAGTGCCAAAGTATTACTGCTGTGAATATGGCCAAAGACATCCATTTGTGATGCTGGGGCCCTCAGAAAATTATAGCTGGTTCATCTGTGGTAGTGAAGGAGTTGTTTCCAAAGCTGTAGGTCTGTGAGGTCATACCAGAGGATCTTTTCCATTCAGAATCTACACTGGAGCCCACCACAGACCATCAGCTACATAAATATGAAGGTGGGAAGTTGATAGGGCATGGGTTTATGGAAGAATGATAAAAAGAAAGTATATGAAAACCAGAGATGTGTCATGCCTGAGAGCAACTAGAAGCAGTTTCCTTATGTGTCGAGTGGGCCATGTTAATAGCTGTGCCATAAACATGAGATAAATTAAAACTGCTTGTGTCTGTTTCCTTAAAAGCAAAAGAAAATGCAACTGTTATGAGTTTTTGCTGTTCAAAATCAAAGACCTTTCCCTGTCTAAGTGGAGATTATGCTATATGCAACCTTTGTTCCAATCAAAGAGCCCCAAGGGCCAGCAGCAGAGCTACTGCCAGAAGCAGTGTCTATGTAGCTCAGTCAGGCCTGGACAGGAGACCTGTTGGTCACAGCAGAGATGGGTCTAACCCAGAGCAGGAATGCTGAAATGACCTCTGTTTGCCATAAAAAAGCCCCAACATCTCAATCCCACACCTGTCTTTTGCTGCTGAGCTGGGCCATTATTTCTGTCTTTAGTTTGTCTGAAAAAATCATGCATTATCTCCCTCTAGTACTCATTAGCAAAAGAAAATCAGGATCAGGCCCTAAATTTATGGAAATTAAATGCTGTCAAATCTGTTTAAGTCCTCTAGGACTTTTTCACAACTTTATTATAGTTGCATCAGAGGCTGTTTTGTTAGGAAATAGTAACATATTTTCTGCTCCCCCACCTTATAGCACTACTGTAGAGAAACTGATCTGACAGGGAGCAAAAATACACTGTTGGAAATAAATTCGGTGTTATGCTGAAAGTCAGCCATGAAACCTCACTGAAGATGGTGGGTGAGAAAGCTTCCTTTCCCTAGGAAAAGAACTGCCTTCTTTCTGGGACATCCTCATTGAGACTCCAGGAGCCGCACCATAACATTCGGCACCCTACGTACTGAGGCACACATGCCTACAGTGCTGAACTGTGGGGGCTGAGGCACTTCTCCAGGATCCAACTGCAGAGGCTGAGGACAAGGTGGCATATGATGAAATGGAGCAACTCAGAAAGTGACAGCAGAAACATCAGAGAAGCAGACATAGCAAGTAGCAAGGACACGCCGGAGCCAGCAAGGAAAACCCTTGTAGCCTGACCTTGAAAGAAACCTAAGAGAGAGATAACTTGAGTTGTGGCTCAAAAGAAGCTTGAAAGTATGAAAAGAGAAAACACTCACTATTGTTTTGGCTCCCGCTGTGCCCAGAGTAACGGGACATTGTATAAATTCTTTCTAAACAAACGGAAGCACATTAGAAAGCTCAATTCACTCCTCCATCCGTTTGTTCTCCAAACAGAAACAACCTGTAGGGACCCTGAATATTGGTCAACTACCTGGGTCAAAGAGGGGAATAAGAAGTATATTAATAAAGGGAACTTTCTCCTCAGAACTGATTTTGTCTTTTCTTTTCTCTAGTAAAAGATTTTAGTCCTTGTCTGTGGTGATATTGTCATTAACATTGTCATAGCAACTGATAAACAAGGAGAAAGCCACGTGCAACAACTTCTTTTTTTTTTTAAGAGGCAGTCCAAATGTCTTACTAACAAGTAAATTGGTGACAGAATTTAGCAAAGCAGTTGCACAGTAAATGGGTTTATCTTTAAACATAATGCTCTTTTCCATTTTAACTGAGCATAAAATCGTATCTTTAAAGGATCAGCAAAAAGCGGGGCTTTATGCCTCTTGAGTAGTTCCATGTGACATATGGTCTTTCCAAGCAATAGTTTTATCAGCTGCGCACAGTAGCAGCAGATTTGAGCTAATGTTCCTGTGAAAACAAGTAAGGGTTTATCCAAAAACTGAAGAAGGGGAGGAGAAAGGCACCTTTGCCCTGCTGTACAGAAAAAACAAATCGTGTCTTACGTCAAACTTACAACATCCCTCTATAAATATAGCAGCTACTGGTAGTGACTAACTTCAGCACATGCACTGAGTGGGTTGAAGAGGACTCCATGACCTGTTTGATTCCCTGCCCACCAGTGATGTTCCCAGGAAAATTTCAGCCCTGTGTCACCCTGAAGCCTTGGATGGAGCAGGATGGTTCTTGGGAACAGATGGGGCATCTCTGCCCTGAGGGGCTTAGCTCCAACTTTTCCTATGTAGCCACATCTCCAGTTCCCAACATAGATGTTTATAACCAGCATCAGGCACTGGCAAACAGCACAGGTTGCTTCTTGTTAGCTGCATCTCATGGGGTGCTGAAGATCACTCTGTCTCCATGCTCCACAACATCCTGCTTCACTCTGGGATAAGGGTTGGGGACTGTTCACTTAGGAGCTGGGCTGCAGTGCAGGGCAGGATGAATCTCATACAAAAAATACACACCCCGTGTGTTTGTTTTAGCACCCAACTCTGCCTAAATATTGGCCTAAAATTATTTTTCAGCTCGCTGCCACCTCAGTTGAGGACCACTAGAAATAGTCCCTGTTAAGTTAATTGGTGCTGGCATAACAAGTACAGGAAGAAGGCCAAAATTAATGGATTGCAAAACATTTCTGCATCTGAAGAATTCTGCTATAGTAGTTGTACACACACACATAGAGGATGCAAATAAATAAACACATGCTCATATGGTTAAACTCTTACATACACACATGCACACATACTCGTATTTATACTTACATTTATATATGTATATGTAGAATGACCTTAAATAACAGGTAACACAGTAGGGAAAATTGAAATGTAAAATTAAAAAAAAAATTTCTCTAGCTTGAAAACTTACCAGAAGGCATGTTTTCAGAAAAGCTTTCAGAGTGCTTGAATGGTCCTGTGATGCTTTTGTAGTAATGGGTGATTTTTTTCTCATTCTTACAAAAATGCAATAATTTTTAGGTTTAGTTCCTCAAGGCCTTCTCATCAGCAAGAATGAATTCCCTTCATTCTGAAGTCTTTCAGAAGCACTTCTTTCTCCCCTGCTGTCTGTGCCACTCTCTTACCCCTAAGCATAAGTGTCAATTTTGCTTCTATCTGAAGTTCAGTGAGATTTTTCTGGTGGATAGCTGAGATCTCTTTGTAGCAGCCACGCAAGTTTTTCAGAATTGACATGAGGTGTCACAATAGTGGCAACATTGCATCTGCCCTAGGAGACATGGTAAAAGATACTGGCTCAGGGGAACATCTGAATCAGGACTGAGGCATTAAGACTCCAGCCTGTGGATTGTCCCAAGTCCTAAAACTGTAAGGGAAACAGATGCATTTTTGATTTAAAACCTACCACTGCCCTTAGAAATAGCGTCTGCCTGTAGTAAAACAGCACAGTGGAGAGTAGGAAGTTACTCTTTTGCATTATGTATAGATACAGGAGAAGCAGGCAGAGGCACAAAAGGAATATCCACCACTGGTGATAAATGGATGGCGTTACAAAATAGGAGGAAAATGCAGCTTCTGAAAGTGTCTTTCCATGTCTGAGTTTCTCTTGGGACAGTGGCACCCTGCAGAGTTGCTAACCCTGGGATAGGAATACCAGACCTTAAAATATTACATGCCTACAAAGGACACTGTGGTACATACACTGCAGACAAACTACACTGCAACAAAGTAAGAAAGGCTTTGTGCTGACTCAGCTGAACTAGGTAACAAATGCAGTTTTAAAAATGACTCTTTCTGAATAAAGGGTAATCAGTTCTTGCCTTTTCTCATTGTGTGAGATACTCTATAGACTTTATTCATTAGAGAGACTCTGCAAAGTTGAAGTTAGAAATGGGAAAAATAAGGATGTCAATAGAGTTGTAAATTCAGCTTGTATGTCAAGGAAATTACAATAAACTGATACATTTCCTGTAAAAAACACTGACTGATGGTGCCATTCCTAGAATAAAAGCAACAGACATTCAGTATGCCAATACCTGCAAGATACAGACAAAGACAGGGCTGTCACAGAATCACAGAATGGCTGAGGTGGGAGAGGACCTCTGGAGATGATCTACTCCAACTCCTCCTCTGAAAGTAGTGTAAACTAGAACTCAGTCCTCTGGTCTGTGTCCACTGAGACTTTTAATGTCTCCAAAGATGGAAACTCCACATCCTTTCTGGGCAATTTATTCAACTGTTCAATTACCTACACAGTAAGAAAGTGACTGGCCTCCATCTGGACACGCCAGCCACATCACAAGCCTTTGAACCGGGTAGTTCTGCCAGTTTACAGTCCATCTGTAAATTGACAGCCCACTGTCCATTTATTTACTATGTAATTCATCCGTTTGTTGAATGTTATGCAAGTGGTGTTATGGCACACAATGTGGAAGGTCCTGCCAAAGCTGAGAGAGATCACATCCGTTGTTCTCCCCTAATATGCCAAGCCTGTCACCTCATCATTGAAGTTTATCGGTTTGGCCAAGCATGCAATAACTGCAGTGTAGACCTTGCTGGCTTGATAGGGGAGAGCTGAATAACTTCTAAGGAAGTATTTATTTAATGGTGTCTGACTTCCTGATCACAAAATGTCCCTGAGCAGGCTAAGTAGAGTTTCCCCATGTCCCTTTGTGTGTCCCCACAGTGTATTACACATCCTGAGATTGGAGTCACTCTTGGTCTGCCTGTCATTCACCTGGTTTATTGTAATCTTGACCTAATGTTCAAAACGTAGCCAATCTGACTGGCCATTTATTCATGTAACATGCTTTGGTTCCCTCATTAATTCTTAGAATGAGGTTTCAAGTACATCTTGAAAGTCAAAATTGGCTTTCAGCAAGTATTGATATGCAGTGAAAAATCATTTATTTCATGTGCATCACTACTTTTTTTTACAGGAAAATTTGGGGAAACTTAGACATGGACTGAAGAGATTAAGTTAAAGTGAGAGCTAATGTCACACAAAAAATACTGGCATTTTAATGGAGGACAATTACTTAAGAAAAATACTTGTTTTGCTGTTCTTGGAGTCAAATTTGTCAAGATATTGTGTAAGTCCTGGGGACACTCTGATAACCTTTCATGTTTATTCCTTTAGTGGGTTCTCATCTGGGTTCCTGGTGGAAGTAGACCCCTGGAAACAGAAAATAACTAATGGACCCCAGCCTCATGAGCTGCCCTGCCTTGTGACAGTCTCGTGGGCCTTGCTGGACTGGGCAGGAAAGCTGGACTTAAGGACAGGATTTAAGCTACTGCTTAAATCCTTGCTTTTCCAACCTTTTCTTGAACGGAATATCAAATTCTTCAGGCTGAATTAGACAGGGAGGAGTAGAAACATCTTCTGCATCTCCTTTAATTCTCGATATCTTCGCAGCAGCTGTCAGCTTTAGTTTGTTCATCGATCATTCAGTTGAGCAAGAGCAAGAAGATGAAGGACCATTCACCCCTTGATGCTGTTAACAAGCCTGTCAGGCTTTGACAACTTAAATGAGAGACATTTCATAAAATTATGAGTGAAATTTTAA
>VYZQ01011683.1:63117-83758 GCA_013400655.1 Mystacornis crossleyi
CTCAGGCAGGCTGAGAATGGCAGCTGGGCAAATCACTCCATATGAACGCCATTCCTTGTTTTACAAGGCAAGGCACCTATCCTAAGATACAATTTATTTCAGTGTGTTAATGGCGTCTGAAGTGTGTTTTGCCCATTCTTGAGTAAATGTAGCATATATTAGGGGCAGAGAGACAGGGAGCTCTCTGTCTGATATGGCTGCATTTTCCCTATGCCTTCACAGTTCCAAGGAGCATCTCCCAAAACTCACAGCTGCCATTGTATGAAGCCAAACTGCTACAGCACGTTAGAGAGATATGCACAGTCTGCTGTTCTTTTTTTTCTTTACCTGTCATCTAAAGTGAAATCGCTGAGAGCTGGAGGCCCTCCTCAGTCTTTCTGTATGGGAAAATCATAACCTTGTCCTTTTGTGGTGTTCTGCATCCCACCTGCACTATGGTAGTCTCCTGATGTCAGACTCTGCATCCCTGGCACATCAATGGAGCTGCACAGGAAGAGCAGAATTTGGCAACTTGGTTTTATCTGTTTAAGAGCTCAGAGGTCTTCAGGAGCACAGAGGCTTTACATTTATTTTTATTATTATATATCCTTTGCTGGGAGAGGAACAGGAATGCCCACATTTGATACCATGCTCTTGTGCAGGGCAAAATCTGCTTTCAGATTCTTTCTGCATATTTCCGATCTCTGATGAAGATCTCTCTAGTGTCTTTCATATTCACAGCCTGATCCAAGGGGCACTGAGTCCCTCTCTGCACAGATACATCCCTGCTATAAACAAGCGCTTGCACGGAAATCAAGAGGCAATCCAAAGCATATGTGAAAGCGAACTCGGCCCACTTTTAGTGCATAATTTAAGTCTGCTAAACAGGAATATATGTTCCACTTTTGTGTTACTGTTTTTTCCTTGGTTGACAGTGAGAGCCTTTGGATTCTGCAGTATGGAATGAGGGCACATTGTCACTCTTCCTTGATGATTTTTTCCTTCTTCACCATTGCCATGAATTCATAATCCAAATGACTCACATTTTGTGAGCAAATATTGCCTTAGTTTGAATTATTTTATTTTTGTTGCAATCACCTTTGAATGTTACTATAGTAATATTTCTGGTTTTTCCTGTCAAGGAACTGTCACAGACAATTTCATAAACCTTTTATGCAGCTACAGTGCAAAGAAAACAATGCATATATTTTACTATTATGTTTGCCTGTAAATAATAAGGATATTTTCAATGCATATAATTGCATCATAAGAAAGACTACAAAGATGCTAGAATAAAACATGTTAAAAACGAAAAAATATTGAAATTAAGGTTAATATTATCTCCCTTGCTCAACCTTTGCCCAAAACTCTACCTCATCCCAATTATGCCTTTTTCTCTGGGCATGAACAGTTCCAGAAATTGGAACTGAAAAAGAAAATTCCCTCGCTTTGTGCTCCATTGACAGTAGCACACTATCATTCAGCCACCCAAAGGAAGGACTAGGTTATATTGCTGTCTGGAATATGCCAAGTCACCTGATAGGAAGACCATATAATTTGGTCTCTAGGCATGAGAGGATGAAGTGTCCTCATTGGAAGGTTCTGAAAGTGGAATTCTTCAGATACTTCAGTTGCTAAGCTTCAAAAAGTCTTCTCCAGACACGGACATATGGTGATTTTCATTTTATATATGTATATATATATATACAATTTGCCACATTTGAGAAAAATGCCCACTAAAATGGCAAACAAGCATATGCACAGTAACATCCTGAAAGCAGATACTCAGTTTCAAGCAGCACAGTGTTAGGGCATCTTAATGAAGGCTGCATGCTTTTTCTTTTCCCAAACAAATAATGTTCCTTGATTTCAATCTCAACCTAATAAAAAACACAGAAACCTGAATTATTTTGATTGAATTTCTCCCAAATCCTTCGCTTTGGATGGACAACAGGGAAAGAAAAATATTCAGTTTAATGATTTAACAATTAAATGTTAAAACAACTTAACCTGGCAAAGTCCTGAGAACATAAGAGACGAGTATTGCAATGGGAACATATTCAGGGCAGAAACTGGGACTTGTGTGTTCTCTCAAGCACAGAGGGAAACTGGGACCTGTGTGTCCACTAATGTTTGCACACATCTGTCTCCTGTCCCCCACTCTCCTGTGTGTGGCTTGGTTCATCTTACATTGCTTATCCAAGTGTGGCTTTTTTTGAAATGTAAGAGTTGGCTCAAAGCACCTGAGAAGGGGCTGATTTGTGAGCTCTTCTCCACAGATTGACATGTGTGCAGTGACCAGACGTAGACCCAAAGAGACAATTCAATATTCCTGCAGTGTCTGGCAGGAATTCCTCTTTCTTCTCATCTCTGCCTGCCTGGAGCTTCCTGCTGCCAGTTCTCCTCATTGTAAGAATGGAAGTGTCAATACTCAAGATGTCAGAGGGTGCAGGAGAAGCTGCTGGCTGCTGCTGTATGAGCAAAACCAGCCAAGTGTCCAAGTTTGTGTTTATGCAACAGGATCTGACCAAAAAAAAAAGAAAAAAAAAAAAAAAAAAGTGAACACAGGTTTTCTCTGAGCCTGAGATGAACTAGAGAATCATCCACACTCCTGGAAGAGTGGAGCCTCAGCAGAGCCTCAGTAAGGCATAATGAAGTCCAGTCCTGCCCTGGGAAAGTGACTTCTTTTTTCTAGTGAGTAGGATTTGTCCACTGAAACAATTCCTGAGAAAATTATTATCTCTTTAAAGAGGTTGAAAACACAGACCAACTACGAGAAGACACAGTATTCGCCATGTTGGGTGAGGTTACCGTGGCAGAGTCCCACTGCTAGAGTCACAGTTTTCTGCTGCTGTACCATATGCTTCCCAGAGAGGCCTGTTATTTAAGTTTCCTTATATATCTCCCAGAAAAGGGTGCTGTTAGGTAACAAAAATCTGTCAATTTCTTTATGGCTAGATCAGTGGTAGACCGAAGACAAGGATTATTGCATGGATGGATTTTTCGGGGTCATGAACCAGCCCACATGGATTAATTTTATATTTTAGACTTCTTGTGGTTACTATTTTATCAGTCACTGTAAGCAGGCAGCAGGCTCTCACTTCAGCTGTGAAGAATGAAGCATTTTAGATGATGAAATGGCATTAGGAACTTGACATAGCTCTGGGAAAGGATCTTTTAAAAAGTATGTGCCTGTACCTTATGCAAATAAACAAACGTCCATAACTGGCTTGGGGCAAAGGGTGAAGGAAGGGCTGGTATGGAAACACTGCTGCAGGACAACTGCCAGGGGAGTTTACAAGTTCTAACGGGAGTCTATAAAAGTAGAGGGAGGATAAAACATTGATGGTATGTGGGATATTGCACAAGAGGAAAAGAAATGAGAGGAGGCACTAGTGAAGAAGAGAAGTTGGAAGAAAAGAGAATGATTGGAGAAGGGAGAAGAGAACAGCAGGTAGCAGTAGCATGGAGTTTAGTAAAAAATATAGAGACTAACAAGTACAGGAAAGAAATATTTTAGCACTGTAGGAGGATAAACTTGCAGGCAAATTCTGTTTATTCCCTTGGCCAAAAGTAGGCCCTCATGCTTTATAGAACAAGCAAAGCTCTTTCTGGTAGCATCTTTTATGCCAGCTCACTGAACTTTCTCCTTCAGATGCAACCATTATTTTTTTGTGTAGGCATGGCTGCCCTCCCTGTGGTGCAAGAGGAGGGTGATTGGAAGCATTTTGTCAAAGTCACTTTCAATGGAACAAAATTCCAACACCTAGGGCCAAGAGTCCAATCTGAAGCACTTTGTACACTTGAACAGTTTCACCTCAACTTTCTTTTTTTAATAAAAATTGCATTTGCAAAGAGGAATCCATTGTTCCACTTAGCAGCTCTGAACTGAGGTCATATTGAAGCTATCTGCAGGGATGTATTTGCAGAGGTTTCATCACTAGCAAACTATACTTGGTAGGTTCACAATGTAAAATAAAGGCTTATTATTTCCCATCTGTTTAGCCATTCAGCATTTGTCCATCATACACTGACACTTCAAGCTGGCTTGCTGTGATTAGCTTAGTGTGGCAGAGAGATTGCTCACATCATCAGTCAGAGCTCGTGCTCACAGTCCTGGGCTGAAGCTGAAAGTCAAATCCACACTAAACCCTTGAACTGTTTCAAAAACCTGATGGCCACTGGAAAATTCTTTCCTTTTTTCTTTCTTCTGCTATTAGAAAGTTTTTGGTGAACAAGGTCTAGGAACAAGAATGAGGTGTGGGGGTGAGGAAGCAGCTGTAGCAGGGGGAAGAGAAGAAGAGGCAAGTAATTTCACATACAAATGTGCTGTGCATATGTCGTGACTCACCAGGACGTGAATCTGCAGTGGAAATTAGAGAGCAAAGGGAAAAGCCAGAGTAGGTTTTTCATTTGGAGTCACACTGACTTTTTAAATAAAGTCTTTGTGGTCTTGGCTTCCTACATTGATGGGACTGGTCAAGGCATTTTTAATTAAGTAATAGTTCCACCTGAAGCTGTTTAGGAATGGGAGGGCTGACTGGCTTATGTGAGCAGTGGTCAATCGGTCAGGCCACCAGCTGAAATGTGCTCAGCCTTGTACAACAGCAGTTCTGATTGGATGTTGCTTGCTGTGGCGACTGTGAGTTGGGAGACCTTGGCTCAATTTTCCTTGGCCATAGGTCTGTATCATAGAAAGGAAGGAAGGAAGGACAAGCATTCATTTAAGAATTTCCATGGAAGTTTCTGCAGAGACCGTGAAAGTGCAGACATGGAGAAAATCCTACGAAGTGGACAGTGTGCCATTCAGAAGGCGGCAAGCCCATCACAAACCTGTCACAGACAGGAGAGAACTTCCTGTGCAGGATCAGTGGGCACCTTCTGGTGAAGAGGTGGAAAATGCCTGACATTAATTTTGTATTACTGCCTGACTGCCACGGGAGTTCCTTTGAGCTGTAAGAAATCATGATAACAAAGTGCAGTGATCATATCACTTTAATTTATGCAACCAGCAAGGATGTAGAATTATGAGGCAAACACGTAGAAAAAAAAACACCCATCTCCCTCAGGGAAAGTTGCACGTAGAGACCTATAGCAAAATGAGGTTTCCAGAATGACAGCAGCTCACCTTTATAAGACGATAATATAAAGATAATATTTAGGTGTGTAGTTCCTCCCTCCTTCCCCCCCATCACTAAATACTGTTTGTATTTAGCCTAAAGCTCCTTTAATCAGGGGAGAGTCTTGGTTCCGTAGATGAATATTCCCATTCAATTGATAGATGCAGAATCCAGCCCTGAATTTCGCTGGATCCAGGGAATTTAAGGATTTTTAATTTAGTAGTTTCCACTGAATTAAGAACTGATGATGGTTTTTCCACTGCCGTAAATGGAAGGTGCTGTTGCCAAAATACCTGCTACTGTGTGAGCACGGAAAACCTGATGGCTTCTTAAGGTGTGTTAAGGAGCTATGGACCTTTGAAATGTAAGTTGCAAGAAAATGAATTAATACATAAGGCACATTCCATGGGAAAACAAAGGAGTTGTTAGAAGATGGATAAGAAACTTATTCTCTTGGACTGTGGTGCCTCAGTAGGAAATCAAGGCCACTGCAGGCACTCTCTCAGATCAGATGAGGCTGCCTCTACCCTTAGTTTGAGCCACAAGTGCCATCCAAAGGCCATATGATCATCTCTGGCTGCTTGCTTAAGGGAACAGTTAACGTTAAATTGTCCTGGTAGTGCTTTTCAGCACAGAACCAGACCACTGTATACCTAGGTACATTACACTATGCCTCAGTTCCCTGTTGCAACAGGGCATCAGAGGCTTCAGTTACTCACCTTTTATAACATCTCTGAGATCACAGAATCACAGAAAGGTGGAGGTTGGCAAGGACCTTTGGAGATCATCTTGCTCAAAGAGGGCCACAGCTCAGATGCTCAGATGCTGGACACGATACAGTAAGCTAAATTGGCCCTAGCTAATCACTGTTTTCAAACAGGAAATAATTTCAGGTTTGAGGCTCATTGTTCTTGAAATGCAGATGAACACATGCCATTGCCTCCCCCTCCCGCCTCCTCTCAGACCCAAAACTGGTATCAAAACTGGCAACTGTCTTTATTTTTTTTTTTTTTTTCTTCATTCATGAACAGCACAGCTAACAGTGAGAAAGAAGATGTGAAGACAGTAAATATCACATTTCATCGGATGAACCCTCTCTACCTTTGCATTTTAAAGTACTCTGGACCAGTTTCATTAGAAGGGGTTTATCCTTGAGCCCTTGAAGCCAAAAGGTAACTCTTTCCCCANGCCCCCCCCTCCCCGCTCCTCTCAGACCCCAAAATTGTTTCAAAACTTGCCACTTTTTTTTTTTTTTTTTTTTTTTTTTTGTTCTTCATTCATGAACAACACAGCTAACAGTGAGAAAGAAGATGTGAAGACAGTAAATATCACATTTCATCGGATGAACCCTCTCTACCTTTGCATTTTAAAGTACTCTGGACCAGTTTCATTAGAAGGGGTTTATCCTTGAGCCCTTGAAGCCAAAAGGTAACTCATTCCCCACTTTGTCCCCATGCTCTGAGGAGAGGCACTGCAGATGCCAAGGGTGCAGGGTGCCCAGCAGGAGCACACCAAGCTCTGTCCCATCCCAAATGGTGCCCACCTGCCATGGCAGCCAGCTCTCCTGGGCCATGCTCAGTTCCATCCAACTGGGGAGGAAGCTGGCATTGCAGCAGGTTGGGCAGAAGTGCTCACGCTTCTCATGGTACCATCCAGGACACCCAAATGCCACAAACCCTGCTTTCCATGGAAGCTCAGTGAGGCAGGGAACCACATCACCTCCTGAAGAAACCTACTCCAGGCTCTGACAGACTCTCTTGACCCATGAGTTGCATAGTGGAGGCCAGGCTGGCAGGACCATTCCGGCCCTGTGCCTTGTCCTCATGCTGGCATCTGGAATGCCTTGGCCTCGTTGAGCTTCTGCACAGGGTCACAGAGCATCTCAGATCACCCACATCCTAAACCATTCAAGGCTGGTTCTCTCCCTCTCACACAGTAACTAGATTGATAGATTGAGATTTAATTAAAAATGATCAGCTACTGCAAGGACAGGCTTTTTCTTTTCTTTTTTTTTTTTTTTCTCCTCAGGCACTTGGTTTGCATGTTTACTGTGCTAAAAACAGTTACAAGCAATCTGGATAGCCCTCTGTTAGCTGTGATGAAAACATTCTCCAGTATATCTGACAGAGACTGCCACTGAAGAGGCCCAAGAAAAACTCCAGCTTGATGGGGAATGATCCTAGCTTTCTACAAACGACATGCTGAAGACCTTATGCTGTCTTTCACCTGGGATCAGTGCTGTGGCATCATCCCTGGTGGGGACTTAGGCTTGTTCATGGTTCTGACTGCCAGGACATGGGTACTGATGTCTGTGGACTGCAGTGGGATACACCCTGCGCTCATCTTCCCTTCATCGTCCCACACTGCTCACAGAACTGTGGTGGACGTGGGTGTGGGTGGCAAGGAGCTCACCATCAGGGCCTTATGCTCTTGGGAGTGACTGCTACATTCAGCAGGGAAAATAAGGTAACTCTTTACAATCCCTGGCCTCTGGTGAGCTCAGGCACCAAAAAACAAGCTTATGCCCAAAATCTTTATAGAAATATTAGCCTGATAGCAGCCTGGGGTAGGACACAGTAGCAGCTCAGAATTCTCTGGCCAGATGTACCCTCTGCCTTGGAAATGAGTGACCATTGCATCCCCTCATGGGAAGTTGTTGGGGTTTTTAGGAGGTTTTCTTTTTGTGTGTGTGTGTGTTCTTTTCTTTTGCTCTCAAAGGAATTTTTCCCCATGTTAAGGCACATTACTGGGTACTTAAGAGAAACAAAAGNTTGTTTTTGCTTTGCCTTGTTGTACATATATATATATATATAAGTAAAGACCTGTTATTCCTTTTTCTCATATATTTTGCTTGAAAGCCCCTCATTTTCAAAATTATAATAGGTTGGGGGGAAGGGGGTTACATTTTTCCATTCCGGGGTGGGAGGGGGACTCCTGCCTTCCTTAGTAGACACCTGTCCAAACCAGGACAGACGTAGCTGAGGACCACTGCCCATTCAGCCGCAGTGTGGTGCAGTGGCCATGGCCAGCTCTCCTTCATCTCACTTCAGTCTGCCTTGCGGCATCTTTTTTCAGAAGTCATACAAACCCTTTCCCTGGCTGCAAAGCTGTTTCCTGCTCCTGCATGCCACTGTTCATTCCCACACTCACCCTGTAGTTCACCACCCTCCCTCTTGTGCCCTGCCCGTCTGGGACCATCGGTATGCTGGGGTAGTGGTAAGAAATCCTCAGTACAGAGTTGCACTGAGCTCAGTGGTCAGGTGGGACCAGTCCTCAATTCAGGGCTGTCAAAAAAAAAGAGAAAGTTCATCTCTCTTTTTTAGTGATAAAGAATCCATTCATTACCAATTCAGTGCTCCCAAAAGTCCTTCTGGTTTGCTTATAGACCTGTACTGATAATGCAAAAAACTGTCCTTCCTTCCTTCCCACCTCACACACAAACACAAACATTTGGTTAATCTCATGGTTAGGATTATTATTTTTGTAGGTGCTACTGAGCTGTAGCGAGTCAGAGCATTCCCAAAGCAAAGCTGCTTTATTACCAGTTTTGAAAACACCTCTGTCCATCATTATCAAATATCCTAAATACCCATGTTCAGCATCATTCTGCTGGTTACTTAGATTATGAGTCACTGGGTAATTTAGCCCTGCGAGTGAGATTGTAAACTGTTCTCCCCCTGCCTTTTCCAAGAGGAGATGCCAGTGGGGGACCTTCATTAATATTCACTGTAACATATATCTGTTTGCCCCCTCAGCCACAGTATGAAAATACACAAGGAGAGGGGGAAGGGCAGAGGGAGAGCTTCAGAATGTTTGTAGCTAAGGCAGGAGCCAGGGATGCACCCTGAGCTGTGTCTGTCAGTCTGACAAGGACAGTAACCATTTGCCATCTCTATGAGCCATTCCTTGTGGCTTTATAAGCACTGAGGCGTTTGAAGTAAGAAAGGCTCTGGCTGAAGAATAATAGCGAGCTCAGGCTGATAACGCTGCTCAACAGCTCAGTGTTAGGGCTGGATCTTGGGTGTGGATGCAAGTGACCCACTTAAGGGTTTCTGTTGCTGTTGTTCAAAAAACCTCACCGTCTACCTTCTGTCCCATTGAGACTCAGCTACGACAGAGTCATACTTCATATTCATCTATAGGAACATCTGGCCCATGTCTAACATTTAATTTCCACACCATTAGAGTCAAACAATACGTGTACATCAGTAGATAATGTAATGCATTATCACGCAAGGCAGAGAGCAGCAATTTATTAGCCTAATTTAAAATAGCCTTCAGCAAAAAATAGTGCATCTTAATTCATGGATCTGAAAGGAATGACATATTTTCCTGTAAAATGCAAAGGTATGAAAAGAGACATGCTTTTCCACAGTGGTGCATATATTATTTCTTTTTCTTGTAAATCTTTTAAAAGATGAAATATCAGTCCTCTGTCCGGAAAGAAGAAAAAAAAGAAAAAAAGAGGAAAAAAAAAGACTAAAAAGGAAAAGTTCAAAACCAAGGTATATCCATAATAATACAAAAGGAGAGATCTTACCAAAGGGACAAAAGAGAAAAAGCTGCCCCAGAATACAAGCAAAAGTGACCTTTCTTTTACAGTGAAGTTGTGATCTGAATTTGAAGATCACTCAGACTTTCCAAGCTCATATTTCAACAAATCTGGGCACCTGAAGTGCACATCAAGCATTTCCCCCTCTTTTTTAATCTATTTCTTTAATCTGTCTTTTCCAACAAGAGACATTCTCTGGATAGAACCAAAAATATCAAAACAAATTAGAAACCTTTGCCGACCCAGCAAAATGAGTCACTTTTCACAAGCCTTTGATTAAAGGCTGTAACTTCCTTCTGGGGGGAAATTAACTTCCCAAATGGCAACACAACACCAGGCTTACATGACACCCAAAGTTCACTTCAGTTTTCTGAAGCGGGATAAATTTTCTCACTTTGGGTTAATAAATACATCACAGGCTCTAACAATACTGCTCAGCTCCTATCTCTAATGTATCCAAAGTTTACAGCTGTCTGAAGCTGAGATTTGTATTTGGCAGCTTTTCTGGTTATACTTTTTTTATTTGACATCAAAATGTCATTGAAAAACTGCATAGCCTTGGAGCAAAGTCTAACCCAATAAATCCCGCATTGTTTTTCCCATAGTAGAACAACTGTACTAGGAGAACTAGGGGGTTGCTGTGCCCTACCTGGGATACAGCCTGGAGGTGGGAGAATGCCCTCTCCTTCAACAGCACTTTAAAAGAAAGCAGTATTATGTGGGCAGCTCAATCCTGCTGGCATGTGTCAGGTGCTTCTTGGAAGACTAAGGTACAATAACCCATAGTTCTGGATCTGATAAGTTTGAGCCCTGCCAAAAACCATGCAACAATCAAAGCAAAGCAGAACTTTTAGATGACTGGGAAGCCTTTAAGGTAAAAAAAAAAAACAAAAAACTTATCTCAAATATCTGTGTCAGTGCCACCCTTGTTTGGCAGCACCTGAATGGGGATTACCAAAATCTCAGATGTGGACTTTGCCCCAGACAACATATAAATGAAAATCCCAAACAAAAGAAGCCTTAAGGTTAGTTATTCTTTAGGCATTAAAGACAGTGATCTCCTTTTCATCCCGATGAAGTGCTCCTTTCAGTGGGCTTGCACAGAATAGCATAGGGATGATTGGTCATGGGGAATTATAAACATAAAAACACAGAGAAGAAAGAGAGAAATGACAGCAATCCCAGGTTCTTGCAGGAGCTCTTCTGGCCAGCCAGGGGCAGGACCTGCCTGCAGACCACCTACAATGTCAAAACTATGCCGAGGCCAAGGGGCTGGGCTGGGAGGGAAAAGGCAAGGGTGTATGAGCACACTTCATGTGACAAGGACATTGAAACTGGAGATATAGCCCCATGCAGAGAATCCCACAGCAAAACTGTGACAAGGCATGCTTATCAGCAGTGGTAAGGGGAATTCTGGAGCTGAAGCTGAAAAATTGGTATGTTTGACCAAATGAAACAAGTGTTCAACCAGAGAGACAGTTTCCCTGCTTGGAGAAGGACTGGTATTCATGAGCTTAGAAAAATACTCTGCTACTGACTTTAAACATGAATAGAGGCAAGAACTAGGGAGGATCCAAAATCCAGGCAGGTGACCCAGCTCAGCAGTCAAATAGATCACTGATCTTCTGAAAAGTACTATAAAAGCAGAAGGTCTCAGAGATTTAGGAAGAGTCACACCTGACACATGTCCACTTGACACATGTCAACAGAAAGAGAAAACCAGTAAATCTTACACCAAACAAAAGTCCTCTCATCCAAATGGCTGGTGTACTGGAAGGCTTCATCTGGATGGTTCACTGACTGGCTGCAGTACAGCAGCATGGCTTGGGGTGGGGCTGGGGGCGTGCAGTGTGTGAAGGAAGTGAATGATGACACATTAGGAAGAGATTTTGGCTTTTCCATCTCAGCTGGAAAAGAAGGGGAGAGTCTTCTGTCTACCATACCCCACGATATATAAAGCGACCGGGAATAAAACTGATATATCTTACCTGACCTTCTGTTTACCATCCCCTTAATAAAAGGCATTGGAACATATTCTCCTGGCACAGTTACTTCCCTTGTAAGGATGCGGCTTATGCCGAGGTACCTGCATCTCTCTAGGAAGGAAATAAGACAAAGAAAAGGTGCTTGCATTAATGCTGCCTCAGGGCACCAGCAAGTTACGGGTTGGTGGGTTTTACAAGACTACTTACTATGCTATTCAATTAAAAAAAAGAGCAGTTACCATAGCAACACCCACATCTAATGGCTCTTATGCTACCTCTGAGATACAAAGCACCTTCTTACAGAGATACATTGACCAATACAGCATGTCGTGGAAGTTTTATGCTTCAGGCAATGGTTTAAGGGGGAGAATGTGCGTTCCAATAACCAGACATATTTATATCCCCAGGTTGTAATATTAATTTATAACAAATTGTTTTCATTCCTTGATATCTCTTTTCTTCTCATTACCATTTCCTTTCTAATAGCACCTCCATTTTTTTCTTTTCCTACTCGCCCCAGATGGATGATATTTGATTAAGTACAGGATGAGATTTGCATATGGGAGCTCTGGGATATGTCCCACAGTTAGGTGGGTCATATCTGGCTGTAGATCTCATATCTAGGAAATGCTACCACGTTATCATAGCTGAGCACTCATGGTGGCCAAAGGAAAGCCAGGGGCAAGTAGGTGTTTGTGGAATGCAGTCTGGCACTACTGGTGGTAAAATATGGGTTTGCTGTCCTGGAAAGGGATGGAGGGCATCAGTTTTTATTTCATTTGCCCAGCAGGTTAAAGTGGGAAGGTGAGGTGGTGGTGCATCTTCCCCAGAGGTGTAGAAGGGGTTCAGAAGTCTCTTTCTTGTCCTTTGTTATAGGGATGGTTGAATGGGAGAGAACGTACTTGACCCCCCGAACATGGCAAGAGCCAAGTTAACATCCTGCCAGACATGCTGGAGCTGGAGAGCCACAGTCAGAAATGTGAGGAAGAGCGAAGGCACAGCTGGGCCTCAGGATGTCCTCCTCACTCCTTGACCCTCTCTACGGACGTTTTATTTCTCTGCAACAAGTCACAGAGGGCGCATACGCTGCTTATGAAAGAGCAAGATGCTGCAGGATTCTGCATCCCCTCTTCCCAGCTGCTGCTTTAAATATACCCCTACCAAGTGGCACGTTGCTGGGCCACAGTCACTTGGGCAGGCAGGGCTGGCTTCCCTGGGGACCTTGGAGGGATGAGACGCAATGCCAGAATCCCAGAGCTGCTTACCTTTCCCTGGGCAAAGCCCAGCTTGGCCACGCTGGGTCACACAGCTTGTGTGCCATTTCAGCTCCCACTGTGTCTCTGAAATGTGGGGTCAAAGCTGACAATTAGTTTCCAGAAACCAAAAAAAGAAAGTGAATCTTCAATAACCTCTGATTTTGAGTCTTCTAATTATCTAGCCAGCTCAGTAGGAGAGGAACAACATGTTTGTCCTTCCTACATCAAATATTCCTAGTAAATCTAAACAAGAAAATTCCAGAAAAAAAACCCACTAATGATTTAAAGAAAAAGAGATACCAATTAATCACAGTAATTATTATTTAGATATAGATTATCTTCAGAAACACAGGACACTGCTATTTTGTTACCGCAGCATCACTGTAAAATGTCTTTCATTTAAATTGCAAGATTGAGCATCGGTTCCCTGTTATTTTTCTGTGAACATAGGGCTCCATGTATTATTTGTGATGTTCCTAATTTTTAATTACCCCAAATTAAAACAATGGAATGATATATGATGAATGAAACCAAGCATATGCTAAAAATGTCTAAACAGTTTTACCTGGCAAAATGAACAGAAACATAAATTGCTTGTAGTGCATATTTAAAAATTCAATAGCAAGCTAAAATTATCATTTGCATTAATGTATTCTGAAATATGAATTATTAAGTGATTCACATTGGTGCAACAAAAGCCAGTTTGGAGAACCTAGCTGTAGCCTGCAGCATTCCTCAGCAGCCTTATCTTGCCAGTCCTCTCTAAATAGTGCTAAATATATAAAGGAGATTCTTCTAATTGGAAAAATGTATAGAGAACACCTGTATGAAAAAAAGAAAGCCCTTTACATTTCCTAGCAGCATTAAAAAAAAACAACCCTCTCAAACAAAAGAAATTCAAATTTTCAATGCTATTCAAGTCTCCCATCTCTTTTTCTCTTTCTTTTTTTTAACCCCCTTTGTACTTTGCACTCCTGCAATTCTTTTCTTTGCCTCAATCCCAGCCATCATAGTTCTTTTTTTTGTGTGTGTGTGTGTGTGTTTTTTGGGGTTTTTTTTGTGGTTTTTTTGGTTGGTTTTTTTTTGTCCCTCCATTCTTTGCATAAACTTTCATTGTTTACAGGTCAAGGCAATGACCTGCCAGAGGGAAGCGTCTGCCTGTGATGCTGTGGAGGAGCCGGGGACAGCTGTGGTAGCATCCCAGAGGAGCACTGGGTGGTGGGACAAGGAGGCTTCCCCACCTGTGGGGCAGGACGGCTGCCTTTCCTCTCTAGACAGCATCAGTGGGGCACGAGGGATTGGGCAGGATAAGTCAGACTGAAACATTATCCAGTGCTTTATCCAGTGAAATCTTAGTTCACTGAGTAATACTTCCTCCTCTCCATTTTATAAAAAGGGGGAAACCTGTCCGTGAGGTTTTCTGGGCTTGGGCTTCATAATTCAGGATCCCTTTATAGGGCATTTTTCCCCCCTGCCTTTTTATTTTTGGTTGAGGAAATGAGATCCTGATGCATAGCAAGAAAAACAAGTGCTAGTTAAAGAGGGACAGCTCAGTGATGGAAAAACAGTCCCAGGTCACTCTTGGACTCCTGTCCTCCTTCTGTTGTGCTGAAGGTCAAGCAACGAGTTTGGAAGAGCCAGAGTTTGCAGCCTGTATTCCCAGCACTTCACTTTCACTGTACAAGCTTGATTTCCCCGAACACTTCCTTAGCTCCAGCTAACTTCAGTGAGAGGACTGTTGCAAAATATCTTTGTCTAGTCAGGGCTGAGATGCTGCTGCTTCCCAAAACAGTTTATCAGTCATGAATGCCAGATCTGTGACGCGCATTGTACAGCCCAAGTTTACAGACTTCCTTCTGCACCGGGACACAAAGCTCAGCATTTTGGAAATTGAATTTCTCTTCATGACGTGTGATTACAGATACATTTTGACTCACTATTTCCATTTCTCTTATGTATTAGTAAAGAGGAAAAAATGGTCAGAAAAAGTTATCTCTGTAGCATTATTGCTATAAAAATTCATTTCATATGCAAAGTGTTACTCTGCTCTGGGAAAAGTGACACTGAAGGACTTATGTGTAATTATGTCTATGTGTTGTGCATATACAAACACACACACAGAGCGCCTGATGAGCTGTGCTAATAAAGAAACAAAAGCGGATGTGATATTTACCCAATACAATAAACATAGGTCAAAAATTAAATTGCCACGGGATCATTAGGAGCACAGTTATGCATTAATAGCTTTACATGGCCAGCAGTCTTGCTACTCCAGCATCTTGTCACCACACAAGCATTCTTAGGAACCCTTGTTCCCAGTAATATTTTAGTCCTTGTCTCCACTCATTACCAATGGGTATAAACCATGAAGTTGAAGTGTTTCTTCTGCTTTTGTCAAATTTATTAACCTGGCTGGATATTTTTGTTATATCATTAGGTTTCAGGTCATTGAAAAAAAAATCTGCTATGTTCTTGGCCCCTGAGATTTCCTGGAGCAGAGAAGAGATTAATTATATGCATGCAGGCAGAAGAAATAATCTGTCTTTCATTAGATTTGAATTTCCCAGTTTTCTATGTCTTTGAATTTCCCTGTGTTCTGGTACCAGAGTCCATTATGCACACTTGGAGAGGAGGAGGGAAGGCAGGACCTGCAGATCAAATTCCCGCTCATACATAGCTCCCATATTTCTGCCTGAGAGATCCCAGTGCAAAGTGCATCTCTCAAGCTTGCCCAGTGAGTCCATGCTCTATGCCTTCTCTGTCTTGGTTGACCCATGAAGACTGAGTATCACTTAGAATCTGTGGAGATGAAAGATTGTGGAGATATGCTCTGTTGCAGTGGGGAAGCCTGCAACCTTCCCTGACAGATAGCTTTGGCCCGTAGAAAGAATCAGAGGACGATATTCTTTGTAGATATTCAGAGATGTTCTTTATTTTCTCACAGCCTCGTGGCTGGGCCTAGCACAGACTATTCCAAGAGCTCCCCGAATCATCTGAACACCCCCCTAAGTACAGCATTACCAGGGCGGGGTTACATGTGAAATGACCAATGAGAAACAGGTTTAGGCACAATAGCATCAGGTATCCTGGCAGCCCCATGTAACCTGACCCATGCTCCCACTCCCAAGTCATCCCCCCAGGGGGTGACCTCCACAATGCTCCACATGAACTTCCAGGTGGTCAGGACATGCTGACAGATGAACTGCAAGAGGGGTGTTTACTCTGGCCCACTTTGCCCACACTTACTGCAGACATCCTGAAGTCCCACACTTTGCTGCTTTTCATGGGATGTGGTCCCTAGTCTGAAGAAAACACGGGTAAAGTGACTGGGCTCCACCTACCCCTGAAGATGCATTTCCAGGTAAACCCCTGGCTCCTGAAGGGGTGCTTCTACCCACTGGTGGTCTAGAGCAGCTGGATCCCTCCCAGTTCTCCACATGGGACAGAACCGAGGCCAACAGTTCCCCCAAGTCATCCCATGCCTCATTGTTACCCAGATCAAACCATGTCTGGGAAAGGGGGTACCTCTCCAGCCTGTTTCACATTCCTTTTTGGCAAGATTTCTAATCTCTTCCTGGCCCAGTGAGCATGTGGTGGAAAGAGTTCCTTTTGGGCATCTCATAGCTGGGTTCCAGGAACTCTCCCCTTGCGTCTATCCACTGAACCTCATGAACTGGGGCAGCAATTACTGCTCGGGCCCCTTCTTGGAGACAGCTTGCTCCCACCTGCCGAGCATAGCCGGGCAGTGGTGAGTCAGGGGCCATGCTTGCCCATTTCTCCACATTGTTTCACGTTCAGTTAAAAACAAAGCTGTCAGTAATTAACAAAACATGAGATATTTGAGAAACCAGATTTGCCAAGCTGCTATTTTAGCAAATCATAACGGTGTTGCTGCCAAAATCATCATTTCTCTTCTCCCCTCTGCACCCCCCCTCCAGAATCAGTTGTGTGCTGTGAAATTGAAAAACTGTGTGTGAAGGAAGAAAGTGAGGTTCAAAGAGAGCTGTGGTTTTTCAGTTTGTTACACTACCAATGCAAAACATGCCATAAACAAAATTAATGGCACTGTCTAAAAAATTCTCGCTTCTTTGAATTTTTCTTGCTGTCTGAGTAATAATAGGCGCGCTGGTCCTAATCAAACAAAACAATCACCTACCATAGAGCTTTGTGAAAAAATTAGCATTCTCTCCCTTTAAACAGAGGGAAATTCAGGCTGGCAGAGTTGTAGCAATTCATACAATGTGGTTTGTAGACCAGGAGTGAAGTACATAACTCCAAGAGCCCAGTCCAGCACTCTGACTGCTGAACTGCAGTGCTGTTCCCTCCTGTTGCAGGATGGGCTCCCACCAGCTGAAGTTATTACAGGCCCCATTCTGCTCCACACTTACTTAGTGTTTTAAGATGTGCATGACTCTTATATCTTACAAACTTTACCTGGAACAGAAAGCTCTCACTCTCTCACCAGAGGTGCTTAGTATTAGCCAAAACCTCATGCATGGCATAATCTAGAAAACTTTATTGTTTAGATGCGTATTTGTTTAAAGAAGCTCCGTATTCACCAGCCTTTAGGCTTTGTTCTGAGTTCAACCATGCTAGCAAACTACCTTGACATTTCTAAGAAATCAGGCAGAAGTCAGGTACCAGACAGAATGAGATTCCCTAGGATTTTTGTTACGGGAACAAAGCTGTATAAGTTCAGGCAATAAATAGGGTGGAAAAAGCCATATGAAAAGCCTGAGACAAGACCCGCATGAGTCATCAGAAATTTTCTGTCTGACTTCTGTGGACCCTGGATGAGGCTGGGAAAGAACATTATGATTTCACATGTCAATATTCAAACTTCAGGATGTCAAAGTTAGGATATTTACACTGCTCTAAGCATTTGTAGTTGGCTGCACTATTTTTCATATAACCCAGTCTAATAGGAGACAACTTCTTTTAGAAACTATATAATAAATGTTGAAGAATAATTTAATACTGGGATGCTAATGTTAAACTCACTGATGTAATTGATTAGCACATCTTTGTTGACTCATGGTGACATTTTCTGAAGTGCTTAAACAGCTGAAGAATACAAACTAATTAAAATGAATTTACGTTCCTTTGAAAAAAAGGAGGATTATCAAATTAGGATACCCTTTTCCTACTAGAAATGAGAAAGAATTGAGTGCCAACTTTCTAAAAGTAGTTTTGGAAATCTCACCTTTAATTCTTTCTCTGAACCATATTTTAGTATTTTTCCATCCCAATACATTTATGCAAGCACTGTCACTCCATCTTGCTCTTCTAACAGGTACTTTCACCAAAGACAGCAATACTGAAATACTCATGTAACCAAGATAACTCCTCCAGTACTGTGGCATCACACTTCTCAACATGTGAGACAACGTCTATCCAGGGATTCGATGGAATTTCCTGGAGTGCTTTAGCTCCTATCTAGTTTCCCACTCTCCTCTTGCTTGTTGCCTCCTTTCACAGGCAGTCCCTTAAAGCTAAAATAGTCTACCACTGGCTGTGAGTGCATATATAGACACGAAGTTGCCTTATTATCCCTAACAGTGACCCATCTTGGCTGAGAACTTTGCTGAGGGTTTCTATTCTGTTGTGCTCCTTCGTGGGAGCTGCATGCACTCAGTGTACCTGGTGCACTGTTAATATGGGCATTGGCTTTTACGATTACCCTGCCTCTTCCTGGAGGCATTTGCATAATTATTTCATGCTAAGTAGAACAGCTTCATGTCTCACGGAAGCTTCTTTGCACTATTTCCAACAGTGCACGTGAGAGCACTAGGTTCTGGTGTTCCTGCAAGACCGGGTCTCTCATATCTGAAGATATTGAGTACACAATCTCTTCTCCCCTTCCCTCTTCCCAGCACTAGCCCTCAAGTGGGATTAGGTGTACTCTGGGAACCCCTGTTTGGCTGGGCTTTAATACGAGCTATTAAAGACAGGGGAAACCCAGAGCTTGAGAAACCCACCAAACCTCTGATGTGAGGGGGGTTTCTGTTGAAGAGCTCAACAGTTACATGGCTTAAAGGGTTTTGCAGGTCAGCATAGGCAGAAAGGAGGCCACTGGCGGGCTCTAGGTACCTCCACAGTCAGCAGGTAATTAGGGGTTGTAAGGAGAAAGTCCACGGTGTTCCAACACTGAAGTAAGACTGCTGAGGGATGCTGTTTAGGCTGCTGCTGATCCACACCAAGATACTGCCTCTTCTAGCCCAGTCGAAGGCATGATTGTTGGCTACCATGCCCACAGCCCATCTCCAGGATTATATTCTGACCCAGTTAAGGCAAACTGTGCTTGTTTATCCTAAACACTTTTGATAGTTGGTTTTTTGTTTTGTTTTGTTTGGGGTTTTTTTTTTTTTTTTGTAATTTGACCATTTTGGCCAGGCAGAGAGTGAGGATGATACTGGCATCAGATCTGAACTCAAGGGGAGAAGGGGGCAAGTGCCTATAAGGAGGATAACTGATGAAAATGGGCTGTGTTTGATAATCTCTTAGTTCATATCAGCTGTAGCCAAAAGAGCTGGTTTACGTCTGATTATAACCTTTGTCTTCTAGAGAGCTCTGAGTCCCTTGGTGGATCTTAGCAGTTTGAAGAATAATATCTGCTATCTGCATATCCTACATTGCTTAGGTATACAAGCAAGTTATTCCTTACAGCCCCTCCCTCAGACACTCTGGAGACATGAGACAGATGATTCCAGTCTGGATCCATTCCACTACAATTATCCACTGTTTTTTGTAACATATTTTTTATTTAAATAAATCAAGAGGTTCCATTTAGCACGTTGCGTTTGTCTTGGCATACACTTCACGCATGCAGAAACTCTATATTAAGGCTTTAGTACAGCCCCTAGCAAAAGAATCAGCCAAATGCATCCCTGGTGTGTAACTGTACTGACTTCAGTGAAGTTTCACGGGGGTATCCCTGTTCTGTTGATTTGTCCCCCTCGTTCTCATTCCAAAAGACAAAACAGAGGAAAAGACATGTTTGCATTTAGTTAATGCAATATATTCCCTGTATGAGACACATTTAATCCCCTGCATTTCATAGTCTTCCACATTGCTTGCTGCTTTATAGGACTGATTTTCACATTTATATATCATTTTGGTTTTATGACAGATGCCATAACATCATAGAGGTTGCAAGAACAAGCACTAGGAAGTCAGGAAATATTAAAGTCACCATTTGCCCATGAGCATAAGCTAGCAACCTTGAAGTGAGCCTGTTGGCACCAGCAAACGTAAGAGCATCAGTAGTCACTTAGTTTTGAGTGCCAGTCTGCGAGGATCAATTCTTGGCCCTATTTCAGTCTAAGGGTTCGAGAAGCAACATCAAAAAGGTAAGAAGAACCAGATCCCTATGTGTTGGTCTGGTCTGAGAGGTGGGCAGGACTTCACCTGGCTTGCAGTGCAGTGATTGCCTTGCCTGCATGTCATGGCTCCAGGTTTGCTTCAAGAGGTGTCAAGAGCTCTGCCTGCTATGAGAGTCAGTTCAGGACAGTTAAAGCAGAATGACAGCTGTCAAGGAGGTGAGACTTGGGTGAGTCACCCTAAAAATTAATTTTTGCCACTTTGCTATCAAACACTTTTATCAACGATGAGAATGAAAACATAACTGCATTATGGACTGTCACAGAATCACAGAGTCATTACACTGGGAAAAGAACTCTACGATGAACAAACGCTACAGGCTGGGGACAGAGTGGCTGGAAAGCTGCCCAGCAGAAAAGGACCTGGGGG
>VYZQ01011684.1:1462-12393 GCA_013400655.1 Mystacornis crossleyi
TGAAAAATAGCATGTAAGCTTCACTGCTGCCAATCTCCTACCATTACCACCAGGTATCAGGAGCGAGGTGCCACACCTTCCCATAGGAGAGAGATGACAGAAGGTCATTACAATTTTTAAATACTCATACCAAGGAGAGAAAAAGAAACAAACTGAAACTAGCAATGATTCAGAAGGGTGTAAATGTGATTTAAAAATCTCAGCAAAACTTTCCATTCCATTGTAACAATTTTTAAAAAAACTATTGATAACTAAAATGTCTCATCTTTACAGTTTAGAATTTCAGCTTTTGAACCTGCTGTAGGAAGAACTTGAGTGTCAGGGGTTGTGAAAAGTTATCTAGTAGAATTTTCTGAGTTTTGCTTCATTCTCAGCAGCCTCTCGTCACTTGCTTCCTATTTTGTGTCATTTCTGTTAGCTCTTTTTCTGCATAGTTGTAGTCCTCTTTAGTACACACCCTCTCAAATTCTGATGTCATTCCTCTTTGTTTTTCCTGACATCCAGAAAGCTTACTGCAATTGGGCCTCCATGAAGCCTTCATTATCACCACGACTGACAGCATTAGTTAGCCGCCTTGGAACGTAAGGAAGCTCAGAGCATCTGGGACAATATCAGAATAGAAGTTCTCTTTTCCATTTTCCATTCTGCCCCATCTTCTCTCTCACCTTTTCATCTGGCTTCTCATTGCTGATGAAGTAGAAATGCTGTTTCAGAAAAGAGAACATAACCTCCCTTAAGGATTTGTGCTGGTAGTTAATGCATATTAAAACCAAATTACCTTCAGATAGTTCTCCTTTGCCTTTCCCCTTCCCTGATATATTAGAAAACTGCACTAAAACAATTTGTAGACTAGTTTTCAAAGGACAAAGTCTCACTCAGGACTCTTTTATTCCTGATTAGCCTGACCACACATTCAATAAAGTGCAATTAAAGATCTGCTCAGCAGTGAGAGTGTGGGAATTAAAGGGAGGAAATCATGGCCTGATTTTTTTTTGTTTCAAGTATTTTTCCATCACAGTAATCAACAGTATAAAGGCTTCCTAAGGAAAAACCCCACAAATCAGCCATCTTCTAGCTTTCTTCAAATTCATAATTTTCACTGCTGTTCCTAGTTTGGATTTTGATGGTGTTGGTTTAGTTTTGCACTTTCAATACTTTTTTGGGTATTTCTTATTATAAAGCTCAAGTCAGTGAGTGGAAAGGAAACATTTTCTTGCAAAAATGTGTTGCTGTATTCATCCTTTCTAGTGGTACCTCTTTTGAAGTAAATTGATTAAATTTGCAGAGACATAGTCAATTCCAAACACAGCAGGCACCTGATTTCTAGACAACGACATTGTCCTACTTGTCCTCTACTGCTGTAGTCCAGTAGAGTTAAAATACAAGGAATGTGTTAAATTTAGTCTACTGTCAATCGATTTATGTGCTGCTTAAGCCGTAGCAAGCAATCCTCCATTCCTATATAGGTCCATTTCATCATTTTGATGGGAAAATAGTAAAGAGCCCACCAAAGTGGACAGTGCAAATTATTAGCCATTTAGCATAAGGGAATGCTTGATTTAGCTTGATTTTCAATAATTTGTAGATATCTATTATAAGGTAGTGAACTACTGTCTGCTGAGGATGGAAAATATGTGATAACATCCCCAATATGTGGAATTAGTCAGTTAATATGCAGGTAGGGTAGGAAGCAACGCTTCACACAGATATTAAGCAAAAAATAGACTGTTTACACTTACATGTGATAATTAGGATCACAATAAGATGACAATCCTACTCAAATAACAAAAGTCTTTTAAGTCTGTTGCCCAAGAATAGTTATGCTAAATATGTACCTGAAATATTTGAGATGGGAATGAGATAAGAACAGGACAGTAGGTTTAGGTTCTAGGTAGAGAGGAGAGGAGCTGCTGGTTTATTTAGCTTGCAATTCAGCTTCCTGAGGTCAGATTTCCCTCACCAAGTTACTTGAACATACATTTATTACTCCCTTTTGCCTGCCCAGGTATCCTTGCAGTTTTTCAATACCAAGTGTTATCAATTTAAACTTATCTAATCAATCTAAATAAAGTCCAAAACCTGGAACAGGGCCTATATGTTAATTTGCACTTGAGCTCCACTTTGTGTAATGCAATCATGCTGATACTGTCCAGTGGACAGCTCTGGTGACAGATGCAAAGGAACCCTGCTAGCCTGTGATAACCAGCTTCTGCATTGCCAGCAGCATGCAAACTAGCTAGCTTGAAGGCAATGCTCATGCAAAGGGTAGTCAGAGCCAGATGCTGTCAAGGGCAGCAGACAGCTGATGATAGCAACACATGGCCCTGTGCTCTCTTTTGCCCACAGCAGCCCCCTGGAAAGCTGAGCTGACTGCTGCTGATGCCAGGAGAGAAGATGGGGTATGTGGTATGCAGGAATCTGCACCAGAAATGTCTCTCTTATAGCCATCCCTCCTTTAAGCCTTTTCTTTGGGCACCTTGAGCGTTGCACAAACAGACTTTGTAAGCAAGGTATATGCTAATTAAAAGTACAAAGCAATTATTTATGGATCTATTTTTTATCAGCTCTACACCCAGTAGAGCTAGGATTAAGGAACCATTGGTAGTCTCAGCAGTAGCATGCTCACCATGAGTTCTCTGGAGACCAGGCAAAGGTCTCTCAGGAGGCAAAGGACTGGCCTTTGCTGCTCTCTGGGGTTGATCTTCAGTGTGGCTGACTTGCCATAGTCCAACACTTTGTAGTATTTTCTCTTTTTCATGTTCAGGTTTTTCCTCTTTAAAACCTCTGTCTTAACAATCCAGCCTCTTCAATTTTACCTTTCTTATGTGGCTCTACAGACTCTTTCACAGCTCTTCTGCACTACACAATTTCTTCATCAGCCTAAGCCAAGGTTATGCACCTGGGACATATTAGACCTGAACTGAGCCGTGGGGAAGGAGGAGGCTGGTTAAAATGGGGCCACAGAGCAAGTGGGTTACGGATACTCAGCTGTACCAGATCAAAAGTTGACTCTGGACCAGAGACACTGAACCTTTTGTCTCTTTCCTGCAACAGAAGCCATTACTCCTTTTGCTCTCCCAGCGATGACTTCCCTCCAAGGCCCCGTAATGACATGGCAAGCTGGTACCATGTAACAGAAGGAAAATCCATTTTTACCACTATGACTGAAAATTCATTCATTAATCGCTTTGCCTGGAGCGTATCCTGGCCAGAAGGGCATCTAGACAGTATGGTCAAAGTGCCCCATGACAGCTTAGGGGCAACAGCTTGGTATTGGATGCCCAAGATTTTGTAGGGATGGTATGAAAATTATCTCTCTCCTCCTTTTCTCCTTGTATCTCTGAAACCTGCCTCCTGGAAAGAGCTTTTTCATCAGCGTTCCTCTAGCTGAGCAGAATATTATTCAGTCAAAAAACGAGTTCACATGTTCTTTACTTTTCTTAGGGGACTGCCTGCCAGAAGTGGGAGGATGACCATCTCTACTAACATTAGAGTTACTTAAGCATAAGGTCTTTTCAGTGAATAGAGAGAGCAGAGTTCCCTCTGCAGGACTGGAAAAAAAACAAGGGAAGACACGAGTCTTTGTTTGAAATCTTCTGCTGAGATTTGGTGTTGCAAATGTTGAGGCCAGAATCCAATTATCTAACCTCTCATTTTTGATGTGTTACATGGCATTATAGATAAACATGATTTGATGTTTTTTTTTCATGAACTGGACTTAAATGTAATCATAACTTTTGCTTCAAGGCATAGACTGATTATTGTAAGAATGAAGGAAAATTCTGGGTCTCAGTCCATGAGTTGCATAATTCTGTTAGCTAAATATAATTAATGAAGTCTTTGAAGCAGCACCGTATTTTCTTCAAGAGACAGAGAATAAAACAAAAATCTACTACCACCTGCCTAAACTTTTTGGGTTTTGGCACTTGGGTTTGGCAGTTTTCTTTGGTGGTTATTTACATGAGAAGGTCAAAAATGTCAGAATGACTGTATTAATCTAGCAGAGTAGAAATATTTGGGCTTCACTTTACAGTCACTGAAGCTGATGAAAAATTTGCCAATTACTCCAGTGGCAACAGAATAAGACACTTAATTGGAAACATGCAAACCGTGATAAGAATTTACCAATGTTAAAATGCTATTCACTGAAAATTCTCATAGGTTTTAGTAATAATCTGATCAAGAACTGGAAGAGAAGAAGCTATCCAAAGTCAAAATGCCTGTATAAAAAGCTCCTTCTGCTTTATTTGTTTCCTCAAAAAATTAATTCAGTGCAAAAGCATTATTCAGCATAAGTGAATACAAGGATTAATTTAAATATCTTATCTATTCATTAAAAATCCCAGTCAAACACTGCAAATTTTCCTAGTTTAGGGCTGAAGTCAAATCAAGCCCATCCAAAACCTTTTTGCCTTTTGCCTAATTAATATAATTTGAAAAAAATTTAATGGTATGTGTGTGGGGGGGTAAATTTGATAAAGTACAATAGACATAAATGTAGTGTTTCCAACAAGAACCAAAGTATGAAAACAACAGATAACAGAACTCCTTTCTGTCTGGGAGGCTTCAGTGAGGTGTTGCTGAGTTCCCAGACCCTTACATCTTTGAACCAGGCACCTGTGAGTTTTCTGGACTGCGTTCCTGTGCCTTTTGTATAGTCTGGGGATTTTGGAGCAATCTAATTTATCTCTTTCCTTCCATTTCCCCGAGCTGGAGGTAACAATGTAAGAAGGATTTGGATGAGAACATAAGGAACAGAAATTTTAGGTTTCATAAATTGTTTTTGGGCAGCTATAACTTATTCTCAGCACCTGGGAATTTAAAAATTGCATATATGCACCATTAGTATTTGACAAGTAAAAGGTACCTGAACTAAACTTAAAATATTTTTATGCTCTGGCAAACTCAAAAGTTAGCAGTATAAAAAGCATATTCAGCCCTCTTAAATCGAGCCTTCTCGCTGCCACTGCTGACACCCCCACCTTATCCTACCAGCAATACTGTACATCACCCAGAGACCTACTGGTATCCAGAAACACTGTCTGAAATATTACAGCCATATGTGCAGGTATTGAAAGGCGTTTTAGTAGGGCAAAATAAACCTCAGGAAGGACCCATGGGCTTTGGTTTGTTCAGCCTTGCTGCACAGGGGAGGCCAGGGGCAACACTGACACCTTCTGATAAGAGATGGGTACATCCATTCCCTTGCTATTGCAGAGAAAGAAGCAGGATGCTCTGCATCTGCAGGAGTGGGTGGTTCTCACATCTATTTCTATTCTATTTCTGTAGTTTCAGGCATCTCCCCAAGTCCTTGCAAACATTGCATCTTTCAATATTCAGCTTGATGCAAGTTTCAGCTTAAAAGAGACACATGAAAAAGAAAACAGGGGGATGAGGGCTGGCAGAGGCCTCCACTGGCAGAATCTATCAGAATAAATGTAACTGTGTTGTTTCTATGTTGAGGTCTTCCCATTTTTAGAAGTTCAGTTGAAAAATAATGCCAAATGTGGGAATTAGATTCAGAAAGTCATCAGGTCATTGGACACTGCAGATAAAGAGCCTGCAGAAATAGACTTGTTTTTCCAAAAGAATCATTTACAAAGAGACACAGATTTAACTGCAAAGAGAGAGTTATAAGGTGGTTAAACGAGCAGATAATAAATAAAAATGCTTGGGCTAAGTGAAGAAAATTTTGCTTTACACATATGAGTTGTATCACATTGCTTACAGGCAGAAAACCCAAAATAGAAGAATCTAAAAAATGATTCACTGGAGTGAGTGTAATGGGATTCTGTTTGCTGCAGGAAATCTGGGTAAAATGCAATGCATTGGTTTTTCATTCATATTACCATAGCCACAAAATCCACTTAGTGCTAGTGACAACAATTTGAAACTCTTGTTTATGTTTTGTCCACGCCAAGCACACATCTGAGATCAGTGCATGATTGGAGTATACATTATAAATTATAGTAAGATCAAGTTACCAGTGGGTGGATTAAGAGTAAATGGCACTTGATATGCTCAGATCAATATCCTGCCCTTATTCTCTCTAAACACATACATCACAACATGTCAGGCTTCAGACAGAACTCGGATTCCTGCCAGGCTAGTTTCTTCCTGAAGCTGTCTATTCTGGAGGTAGAAAATCAGGGGAAATGTTAAGGGATGCTGATCATCTTCCAGCCAATATGCCAGAGATACTTTGCAAAGGAAAGTACGGGAAGGGATGATACATGCTGAGTTTCAACCTGCTACCATATTACGGCTCAGCTGATATTTATTTATTTATATGTATATATCTGGAAGCTGCAAAACACTTCTTTCTATCCCACACAAGCAATAAATAACTTCATTTCTCAGTAACCTTATTTTTAGGATGAGGCACTGCAATTATGTTTCTTAACAGATAATATGGGGCTCAGGAATCCTGAAGAATAGTGGTTCTAAATAACAGCAGATATTCACCTCTTTCTTTGGTTAAATAGCCATAGTAGTCATGAAAACTATTTTAATTAACTGAAGTGGTCTAATTTCCTTTTTTAAAAAGAGTGCTTATCTCTAGCATCCTAAATCCAGAGTCACAGAACCATAGGATAAGCTGAGTAGTAAGGGGCTTATCATGATCATTAAGGCCATCTCCTGGCCCTGTACAGGGCACCCCAAAACTCACATCATGTGTTTGAGAGCGTTGTCCAAATGCTTCTTGTACTCAGACAGGCTTGGTGCTGTGACCACTTCTCTGGGGAACCTGTTCCAGTGCCCAACCACCCTCTGGATGAAGAACCTTTTCCTAAAAGCCAACATAAACCTCCCCTGTCCTAGATTCATGCTGTTCCCTCATGTCCTGTCACTGGCTACCAGAGAAAAGAGATCAGAGTATCTGTCCCTCTGCTTCTCCTCAGGAGGATGTTGAAGACCACAATGAGGTTCCTGGTTTTCTCCAGGCTGAACAGACCAAGTGACTTCAGCCACTCTTCATAAAGCTTCTCCTCCAGACCCTTCACCATCTTCTTGGCCTTCTTTTGAATGATCTCTAAAAGCTTTGTCTTTCTTCTACTGTGGCACCCAAAACTGCCCCCAGGACTCCAGGTGAGGCTGCCCCAGTGCAGAGCAGAGTGGGACTATCCCCTCCCTTGCCCGGCTGGCGATGCTGTGCCTGATGCACCCCAGGGCAGGGTTGGCCCTCCTGGCTGCCAGGGCACTGCTGACTCACGTTCAACTTCCCACCCATCAGGACCCCCAGGTGCTTTTCCATGAGGCCACTCTCCAGCTTCTCATTCCCCAGTCTGTTTGGACATCCAGGATTGTCTTCTCCCAGGTGCAGGAATACACCACTTCTCTTTGTTAAACTTCATATGATTGCTGATAGCTGAGCCTTCTTTGTCAAGGTCTCTCTGCAGGGCCTCCCTGCCCTTGAGGGAGTCAAACAGCTCCTCTCATTTAGTACCATCCACAAACTTATTAAGTGTACTTTTGAGTACTGTGTCCAAGTCATTAATGAAGATGTTGAAGAGAACTGGACCTAGGATGGAGCTCTGTGGAACCCCAGCAGTAGCAAGTCATGAGCCTGATGTAACCCCATTTACTAGAGCCCTTTACACCCAAATCATGAGAAAATTGTTCACCCAGCACATGAATTTGTGAGTCTACTGGTATCTCACAATTTGTGAGTCTATTGATGTCTCCAGCCAAAACTTGCTGGATCTGCAAGTATCTATGTCAGCCTTAATCTGTCTGCAAATATGAAGATAAAAATTAATCACTGTTATTAATAACAAACAAAATATTAATAATGTCATTATTCGCTATCATTAAAGGGACTCATAGATAATAAAATTCAGCCGGGATAATGAGGCGCATCTCAAAGTGATTTTAAAAAAAGCTTGAAAATCTTTTATTTCTTTACGGATTTTCTTCTTGCAAAATCACAGAAATGAACCTCAAAATATTTATTCAAATACATTTCCTTTAAATAAGTACCAGAATAGACTAAAGACCTAGGCAAGAGCTTCCTATGTATCACATTGCCAGGCAATGCAGGAGGATCATATTGCACTCTTGTTATTAAAAAGACTCTGACAACAATAGAAACAGAAAAAAGAAAAACAATAACAAAACCAAGACAAAAACTAAAGCAAGCAAACAAGCAGAAAAAAAAGGTTTATGCTTTTTTACTAACTCAAGTTTAAAAGCACCATTGGTTAGCAAGGAGGATAATTAAATGAATCAGAATTTAAAATCAAGATCTAGAAACTGTTTCACTATACTATCTCATGTTTTGCTTCCTGAGGCTTTTTTTTTTTTGACATAATTCATTCATATCATTACTTCTCATTTTTAATTAGTACCGAAACACTGATTTTACTATTCTTGTGCACATGGTAACTCGAGTATTGCCTAGAATTATGAAAGAAAGATCTTTCTAAAGAACAGTTAGAGTCAAATCCAGCTGTTCAGCCTTGCTGTGGACTGCCTCAGCAACATCTCCCCAGACTGCAGTACCAGCAGCAGGACAGGCATTCTGGTATTTGCAAATTGTATCCGTGAAGAAAGCCATTAATGCTCATTGCAAGAATTTCAGATCAAAGCCAGTTAAGAGGCTAAGCATTGGGAACCTACCAAATAGACCTGATTTGTGCAGAAATCCATATCCAGCAACAATTTTAATACAGGGAGATTGCTTTTTATGTGGGAACTCTGCCTCAGTTTGGCTTTCATTGTTTCTTATACAGCTTTTGTATGACATAAGCCTGCATATGAAAAGTAAGCTTGGTCATTTCAGTGGTTGTTTTTTATTGCACACTTGCATTACTGACTGATACCCCTACTGCAGTTGTATACAACTTCAGCAACAACATATCTTTTTTTGCACAAACAACATTATTTCCTTGTTCTTCTAAGGAATACAGTACCTTATTCTCCTAATGAATCATATACCAGGAAAAGACAGAAATCAGTATTAGTTTCTCTATGTTTTTTTCCACATAATCTATTTAATGTAATTAAGTGATGAGGAGTCAATTTATTTTCTGGTAGAAACTTGCATTTCTAGGGTGCAAGAAAGCAGTTGCAGAACATAACTAGCTCTGTTAAAATTTTAAGAAATATTTTAAAATTTCCAGAACATCCCAGCAAATCTATAAAAACACTTCCTTATCTAAGCCCAGTAACACAGCAAATAAAGAGAAGTATAGGTGATTTGTCAAATGAACAGCATTTCCCACATTATCAATTATTTAGTTTTCAACTTACAAAACATTTTGTTTCCATGAATTAATCCAAAATGAAAAGCAAGTAAGTGCTCAACATTAAAAGAAATAAATAACTAAATCAAAGCGCCCAGCATTAAACCCTTTGAAATATCCAGCTTTTCCTTCAGTCCAGCAGTTAAAACGACAGTGGCTATGATCCAGAGGTGCCTGCTTGTAACCTCTGGAGAATAATCTCACATGATAATGAAAAATGGCAAAGGTAAAAGTTAAGGAAAAGATACAGAAGGGACTAACACCAGGAGGAAGATAAAAGTATTGTGTAGAACAGCACACAGTAAAAGTTCCCCAAGTCAGGAGAGCACCAGCAAGATGCCCACAACTATTGGATTGGACAGCAACCCCATGGGCCAGAACAAATTGTCCTCTGCTGAGGATACATTAAAATTGGAGTGACGACAATATGACGCAGCTGAGTCCATGCTGGGGTAGAGTTCACTGTGTACCATATAGCAGGGCCCTTCCATTCGGCTTCCTACACTTTACCTTTCCCAGAAATGCCATGACATTGGTATGTGACACAGAAGAATTCAGCGTCCATTAGTCTGCCATCACAGACTCCCAGGCTGGCAGGATAATGCAGTGCCCCTTCTAAGGTCATAGATTTCTCATTCCTCTTTTAATGTTCATAAATGCTTTCATACATTTCTGACACTGACAGAGAAAACCCGCAATCTCAATAAAAGTACTGAACCCTGAAAATTAGACTCAAATTTATGTGGCAGTTTAGAAACATGATGCCTCATTCCAACAGACACATATTTTGGAAGCACTGGCAAGGCATTACCTGATTAGGTTTCTCATGATTACAATGCACTGCTGTACCATCTAGAAGGAGATCAGAATGACTCAGTCTCCTCATTTTTATGATGCATTATATTTTTTCTTTTGTTTCTGTGCCTCCATTATTCTTATAGTATTATGTTTCTTAATTTGAACTTATTTTCCAGGTCATCAATTGAGTTGTCCAGTGTTATTGTCCTAAGGATTTACAACCAGATAATTGTTTTTCAAGCACTACTTTTGTCTGCTTCTAGTTTTGCTTCAGCTTTCTGTAATCTGAAACTAATATGTCTATTGTGGTCATATAAACTGTATCACTCAATGCAATCCTGTCACACTAAGCAAGCCAGTTTTACCCAGTTTTACCTGGTAAATAAAGTGCATGTTTCCAGATGCTCTGATATTTTACATAATAGAACAAAATTAAGACAGATCAAACCAAACTAGATCAAATAGAATTGAAGAGGAAGACCACTGTTCTCAGAAGAGGTTGAGTTCTGAAGTGTTTGCCCAGAAAGCAATCCTCACTGCATTCATTCACACCAGAAGTAACATAAAAAGTCTAAAGTCCAAATCAAACCATAACAAACTCTGTCAGTACCCCAGTTCTACATCCCTCAAATACTTTGCCTGCTTGGAAATCAGAACAGGATGCAGTGGTGTCCCTGCAGGGTTGCTGATGCTGTAACAGCTCCTAGGACAAAGAAGCTGTTTTTTCACAGTCCATCATCTGGGACATGCACAGGTGAGGCATGCTGCCATCTCAGCAGCAGCCAAAGGGCTTTTTCAGAAGTCCGTAGAAGACTTCAAACCTGGTTGTATCAGAGTACTGGTTATGGCTGGGAGAGAGTTAATCTTCTTCATAGTAGCTTGTATGGG
>VYZQ01011685.1:0-30031 GCA_013400655.1 Mystacornis crossleyi
TGTCCAAACCAGGACATTCCTTTACATACAAATGGAAATAATGACAAGGAAAATGGAGTTGATGACAAACAAGGAGCCTGCATTTCAAGGGACACCATCAAGGAGCTGAAGGCTTCAACTACAACTCCCTTCAACTGCTCAAGTAAACAAGTAAAATTCTCAGGACTGAGAGTGTTTTAAATCTATCTCTCTCCAAGTAGAGGGTAATATTAAAAAAATCCAAGACTACACTGTAATTGCTGTTCCAGAGAAAACTGCCAGCAAACAGGGCCCTTGTACCAACTGTTCTCAGAAATGTTTTTATACTGTTGGGCAAGTAGAGAGTGTTGTCAGAATTTGCTTCGTGCTTTTTCAGATACATTGGGATCTTTTTGAGCAGTTAATATTTTAAAAAATATATATAAATATGTGATTTAGTACTAATTTTTGCACCAAAAAAGTACCTAGTCACTGAAACTGAAGGTTGGTAAATACTAACAGCAAGATGTGGGGAAAAAAGGCACCAAAACAACCAACAAGAGCATTCAGCTTTGGCCATCCAGCTGTCCATGGGAGTAGGAAAGTCACAGAAGGCATGCAGAGATTTCCCCAGGAAAGCAGGTGAAATTGCCTAAAACTGTACAGCTTAAAATAGATGTGAATGAAAAAAAAAAGAGGGTATTAATTCATGAAGTGATAAACAGAACACAAAACACATAAGAAATCTGAGTATCATTCCTTCTATAAGCTACATGGGAAAGTGCCTTGTGGAATGATCCAGGTGAGAGGCTTAAATTAAGCATGAGGAAGTAGTTTTTAGAATAACACACAATTTAACAGAATTCAAGGCTATAGAAATACAGAAGGAAGTCTACAAGAAAGAGGGGGAGGTACTTTTTTCAAGGGCATGTAGTGACAGGACAGGGGGATATAAGTTTAAAGTGACAGAGAGCAGGTTTAGAGTGGGTATTAGAAAGAAATGCTTTACTGTGATGGTGGGGAGGCCCTGGCACAGGGTGCCCAAAGAAGCTGAGGCTGCCCCTGGATCCCTGGAAGTGTCCAAGGCCAGGTTGGATGGGGCTTGGAGCAACTTGGTCTAGTGGAAGGTGTCCCTGCCCACGGCAGGGGGTGGAACTAGATGGTCTTTAAGACCCCTCCCAACTCAAACCATTCTTGGATTCTGTGATTCTATGAAATACATATATGGTTAAAATACGACCAAACTAATGGGGGAACCATCCACAATGCTTTTCTTCAGCACTGCAGTGAACACCAAGACTATCACAACATAACAAGCAAGCTGGCTCCTGGTGGGTTATTAGAAGCAAATGTGACCAATCCATCTGAACATATCTGTCACGGAACTCTGCTAGCTGCAAAATCGTGGCTGGCACAGCTGGTGACTGCATGCAATCATCATTTTTTTAATTACAGAAAACAATGCTTCCAAAGGAACCCAACAAACTAGAACACAAGCCTGGAATCAGAGCCCAAACATTTACAGGTAAACTCATGTGAAGCTGACACAGGGGATTCCCAGCCAGCAGGTGGCTGTCTTGCCTGTTTCTGCTGCTGTGAGCACAGGGGCTCAAGAATGCACCAAGGATCCTAACCAGACCAAGAGTGTTCCAAACACATCACTCTGCGAGCAAAGGTAAAAAACAACTGGGGAAAAATAGAAATCCATACATTTGAGAGCATAAATTGTCTTTATCCTTCTGCTTTTACCAATACAGACTCATTTTCTGAGGCTGCCTGCATTCAGTGCAGCATCACTGCTCCATTCCTTGCAGTGGGAGAGGTGCTGGTGGAATCCAGAGCAGCAGAGTCATTCCTGAGATCAGGAATGTACAAAAGCCCACCTCCTGCTTACACTCAGGATAAAATAGTGGGTACAAATCCATCTGCAAACAGCCGAAACCATTCTTTGAATATTTCAGCTGACTTGTTACAAATGATAATATTTTCATATAACAGTGGTCTGTTTTCAGCAGAACTGAGAATTAATCAGCACTCTGAACCTCTGGGTATCTGCAGCACAGGATTACACAAAACTGCTGTGTTATACTGCAATTTAGTAAATTACATTGTAATTTAGCTAATCTCGAGAGAGATGCCAGCACAATACCGGATTAAACTCCATCTTAAATTCTGGGAACACCTTCTGTCTTTATGGCACTTTATACAAAACCCTCACAGCTAAATTCACCCAAACCACCTGGGATGGCTGAAATCAAAGGCTGCAATTTCTCCCTAGCTTGGCCCAACATGAAATATTCTGGATAGGCTTGGAAACCTTTAAGAAAAAAAAATGTAAAAATAAAAAAATAACTCACACTTTGGCTGCTGAAAATCCCACCAGCATGCTACATTCCTGTTCTGGAGGGGGGAAATATATACTGAAACACACCAGAAATTTCTCTCTGCTTGTACAAAGGGGTAGTATAAATTTACTAAAGGGTTGTTCTGGTCAAATCTACTAAAACATACACAGAGTAGGTTCTCCTACAGGTGAGGAATAAACTGTCCCCACATTTTACCAGTGTTTTGTTCAGATCCAACAGAAGAAAATCAGTAAGAGGTGGGGTCAAAGGAGTACAGAGGCCCTACATCCAACCCTGGCTCCAGCAAGAGCACTTCTTGTACAATCCTATTGCCCACCCGGATGTTCACATCCCTTCTATGCCAGTCCTGAAGTTCTCTGGAGTGGAGAGGATCATGTCAGGGAACATTCAACCTCACATCCTTACCTAAAGAATGATTCTTAACAGACGAGTCCAGGATTTGGCATCTTCTAGCACAGCTGACAGAGCAGGATTTCTCCACAGGCTTGTCTGATACAGGGAAAATAATAAAGAGCCAAGGCAACAAGGGTTCTGTGAAAGTTTGCAGTCTGTGGATTGTTTCCAGAAGGTGTTTTTGATGAACACTGTGCTGAAGTAATCGTTTCAACATCTCTTTCCAGGATCACAGGCCAGCAGCTTTTCTCCAGCAAGCAGGAGATACTGGTCTGCAATATGATCAGCCCTGATTTCCATGGATTTCTTTGTAATGTCTACTCTTGCTCCTACCAAAATATGCAGCTAAGTGTGCCAACCAGATTGTGGTTTCAGGGATTTTCTGTAGATTTGGCTTCCATAAACCCAAGCAAAATCATACACAGTGCTCTATAAAACTAAAAAAATAATTACTGTCTTCTCTGTGGCAACATTCACACAACCCTGGCAAACTCACACTTGTCTTGGAAGCCACCTTCATTCACAAACCCAAGCACAAATGGCTTGCCTGGATTTGGGACTCTAACATTTAACTTAATTGTGGCAGAACAGCAGCACCTCAGACAAGGTGTTTGTTGCAATTTTGTTTACCGTTGCAGCTGTGTCACACACTTCTAACTACAGCGAGTCCCTAATCTAGCAGTGGGTAAACAGCGAGTACACAAAGCGGCTTGCACAAGAGGGATGTGCATGGCCAGGAGACAGCTCACTCACATGTTTTAACAAGTGCTCTAAAAAAAGAATGTTACAGGCAGGGTTACTTTTCTGCTTAAGCCTCCCAGAGCATCAGCTTCCCCCTGAACTCTTGATAATCCTAATTTGGTACTCATTAGAGGTAAACAGCATTTGCCTTTCCTAGCAGGTACTAAGCAAGTGACACGCTACTCCTGATTTTGCAATTAAAAAGCAAAATGGATCTCTTTAGGGATCAGTTTTTCAGGTCAGATTCTTTCTGAAAACTGATCCTCACTCCATTACAGACAGCTTCTACTCAGGCAAAGAAAAAAAAATGGTAAACTACAGGTGAATTGATTTCAAGTAAGAATGAATAGCCCATATGAGGAAAAAATGAACGAATGCAGTGTTTGGTTAAAGTGAATGTGAATACAAACCCAGGATTGTTCTGTTTTAAATAATATTTAACCAGCTCTGAGACTGAAAATAACAGTCATGTCAGTAGCAAAGAAAGTATTTAAATTTTCTTTTACACATGTAACTCCATCATCTTACAAGCGGCAAAGCAGCAGCAAGTCAGCTATAGCGTCACTTTCTATGGATGGTCCTCAAAAAAATCCCAAAAACCACCCTTAAGGAGAAGAGCCACCTGCCTTACTGATTCTTATCAGAAGAACAGTTCGGAATTTTAAAAACTGTGTACACCACCACGCAGTGTTACCCATGATGTGGAGACTGAAATAGTGGCTAACCCTTTGAGCAGACCAGGGTCTGACAGAATCTTCAGGCCAGGCTGTCTAGCAGAAGGCTGAAGGTCATTATCAGCTCAGATAAGAACTGCAGTCTTCCTTCTGTCTTGAGCACTTCCCCTGGCACATGTCTCCTGCTGTTCTTCCCAGCTGGGACACGGGAGCTCTCCCTTTCACCATCTTCTCATCTTCATCAAGTAATCTCTTTTCCTCAGCTTCTTCACCTTCACCTCTCCTCAGAAGAGTCACCCCTGCCCTGTGGATGTTCTGGTGCGGGATAGGGATGAACAAGCTTGGGAGGAACTTGCTGCTGCATCCCTCACCACTGCAGCAGCAGGTTTGCAGGACAGGCAGAGGTCAGAGAAGACTGGGAACCCTGCTATGATGCCACAGATTTCTTGGCATCTCCTGGAGGGGCCAGGGGTCACAAAGAAAAACTGGCAGCTTGCTGTTGTAGAAAAAGCCCAAAGCTACATTCAGCCAAAACCACGCTGCCAGGTAAACTTTATTTATAAACATACAAACTCCTGAATGACCGTGCTGAAAGCACCAGGACCACAGGGCCGAAAGACGGATCAACACCTCTTTGACAAGTATTACAAGGACAACTGTTGCAGACATCATCGATGCTTCTCTCCCTCTCCTTTGAAGGGAAAACAGCTGAATGCAAACTCCCCATGGCAAAGTTCTGCATGATCTGGTACCCCCCAACATGAGACAAGTTGCTGGCTGCACTGAAGTTTGGCTGTGCATGCCCAGAGCTCCCGGTCCAGTACAGATTTATTGTCACGGTCCTCAGCTGATATGATTTAATGATCATCAAGAATACAAACAATCCTGCCACGGAAGCTGACTATCTATGGGAGGAGGAATATTTTATAAAGGACATGTAAAAAGTGAGGGTTGGAAAAACCCCATCTTCCCTCCAATATGACACCCTAAAGCAAACAGTTTCAATATCCTATGCTAAAATGATGTTCTTTTCTTTTGCTTTTTTGTATCTCCTTCCCATTACCTCCCAAAGGTGAATTCCTACCAGGAAGACCCCTTATCTACTTCCCACTCCATCCTTAAACTGCCACAGTACAGTGGGGTTGGACTGCCCCCATCCTGCCAGAACAGCTGGTACTTTCTGAACTGAATCCTGGCCTTTAGAAGCTCTAACTACCTCTGGTTGATCAGATCAGCTTACATCATTGGCTTGAGGTCAGTTTTTCTTTGCCTCTTTTTCTTCAAGAGGCCAGGAAACCTGAATGTGATACGGCTCTAGTTCTTCTGGAGTGATGTAGTCTGGAGCATTGCCCATCAGGTCTCGTCCCCTGAAGGATTTTGGAAAGGCTATGACATCCCGGATACTTGGAGCATCAACAATGAGAGAGATCAGCCTGTCAAGTCCTACAAGCAGAAAACAAATTGGTGAAACATTTGAGTTATGGCTCTGTATTATCTCCCCTGAGTCAGAAAAATCAGAAAGATTGAGGAGGTAATATCACTGAGCTTGAAGAAAAAAAGTGAAGCAAGTAAGGAAGAAAAAGAAATTAATCTCAGCTGGTAGCAGAAACAGATTTGCCTCAAGTGTAGAAATGCCCACCAAAATAAGGCTTTTCAATATTGCAGGAAGTGCTGTAACACACCAAGGGCTGCAGAACACAGACAGCAAACACAGCATAACAGAACCTGGGCAGCTGAATGGCAGGACACTGGCAGGGCTCTGCTTTACAGCTCAGAGCTTTGCATTAACCAGTTTGGAAGGATTAAAACCACTAAGAAGAATTCAAGAGGAACAAAAGCCTCTGGGTGACTGGATGGAGGAAAGTCAAACTGGAAGACCACAGGTCTTTGTTTTTTGTAGGCTTTTTTATTTTGATCAGTGTGGAGATGGTGTTGTTGGTTGGTTGGATTTTTTTCCTCTTTCTTTAAACCACAAACTTGCATGGTTCTAGGGAAAAACCCAAACCCTGACATTACCTAAATTACTGAGCAAAAGAGATGAGGAAGAAGGGAAGTGAGACTGCAGTAGAGGGAAAGGAGGTGAAACACAAAGTCCCATGCTGTCCCATGCCTCCAGGCAAGCAGCACAGGGATTCTGCTCTGGCTGCACAGGAATGGGAACAAAGCTGACCTAATCTTACTGAATACAGGGTTTGCAGATCAGCGGGTAAGGACCATCCTTAGAGCCACCAACATCCTTGCATAAGACCTAAATACCATTGTGATTCTGGGGAAGAACACCCCAACTTTCTGTAGTTGGTGACCAGACCTCTGTTTCTTTCCATAAAGCTGCTGCAGAGATGGAAGCACCAAGGCTTTTCATAACAACCCTGAGCCTTGTTCCCAGGATTTGTATGCACACAAAAAAAAAACACCCTAAAAAAATCAAATCACTAAACACCTGCATGTGCAGAGCTACAGACTTCTTACCTAAAGCAATTCCTCCATGAGGTGGAGCTCCAAATTCCAAAGCCTCAATCAGATGGGAAAGCACCTTGGAATCCTCCTGTAAAATTACATTAAGAGGTGTCACTGGACAAGGAATGCTCTTCCTATTAGCAACACAAGATAAAGGTACAATGAAATCGTTCATTGGTCAGGGCTAAGAGTTATGTCTCTATCTGAGAAGCACATGAGTGTTTCTTTCAGAGTATGCAATTAATATTTATATTAATTAGTGCTCTTAAATCTCCAAAAGAGCGTTAGAGGCATCTGTAGGTGTTACCTTCAGCACTTCCTCCAGCACAAAACGCTGTTGTTCTGCACTGTGAATTCTGATGGAGCCACCTCCAACCTCACTGCCATTCAGCACAAGGTCGTAGTGCTGGCTACGGACCTACAGAGACAGGAACAGGCACCTTGGTGAGGCTGGGGCACAGCTGCACCTAAAAACAGCCTACACAAAGATGGCAAAGACACTGGGAATTAAACCAGGAAGCTCTATAAAACTGTTCTCTCAGGGGTACATTGCAATTCATGTACCAGTCCTGCTGGAAGCATGGACTGCCTCTGACTGATGTGGGAGGAGTACAAATCCTTTTGAAAAGTTCATCAAACCTGAAGCAAATGGGATGGGTCAGAATATAAGATTTCTGTTTCCTATAAGTTCCTTTTACTGGGGCACACATGAATACTTGCTATTTGCAGCAATCAGGAAGCCATCTCTTCTAGACATGTACAAGATCATAGAATCACACAATGGTTTGGGTTGGGAGGGACCTTAAAGATCCTCTAGTTCCAACCCTCTGCCATGGGCAGGGACATCTTCCACTACCCCACGTTGCTCCAAGCCCCATCCAGCCTGGCCTTGAGCACTGCCAGGGATGGGGCAGCCACAACTGCTGTGGGCAACCTGTGCCAGTGCCTCACAGAGAAGATTTTCTTTCCTAATACCAATCTAAGTCTACCCTCTTTCAGTTTAAAACCATGTCCTATCACTGCTTGCCCCTGAAAAACGTCCCTCTCCAGCTCTCTTGTAGCCTCTTTAGGCACTGGAAGGGACTCTAATGTTGTTCCTGAGCCTCTTCTTCTCCAGGCTGAACAACCTCAGCTCCTTCAGCCTTTCCTCATAGCAGAAATGCTCCAACCCTCTGATCATCTTAGCAGCCTCCTCTGGACTCATTCCAACAGATCTACGTCTTCCTTGTTCAGTCAATCAGTCCCATGAAACAACATCTCTTTTTACACTGAACTCAGCTGCTGCTTGCCTGGTTTTCCATGTGAGCAGCTGTAAAAGAGCCAGCATGGCAGGCATGAAGTTGGTTACCTTTGTGGGATCAGAATACAGGAGGCTGGCATCTGAAGGATGAGGGGCAGTGAAGGGATGATGAGCAGATTCCAGTTCAGTAGGATTCTCGGCCTTGGGCAGGAAAAGGGGGAAATCCACCACCCAGAGGAAGTGAAAGGCTGTGGGATCACGGAGTGCCAGCCCAGCAGCCTCCAGGAGGTTGGCACTCAACAACCGCAGGGTTCCTAATGCAGAGCACTACAATAGAGAAGGGAGAGATGAGACAGGGTGGTTTTACCATCAGGAAAGTCACTCGAACACCAGCCAGGGAAAGTGTTCCACAAAGAAGTACCACAGACGGCATCAGCTGTAATGCATTGTTGCCTTGAACACGTTTGCCTCATATCCTGAAACAGATCACCTTCCTGCTGAGGCAGCAGCAGTGCCAGGGCTTGACAGAGACCAAGGAGCTTGAAAGTCCATTTTTCTCCAGCTATTTCATCTTCAGAACTTTCTTAGACTAACCTCTAGCTCCACACATGTGGATTAACTGGGGGAGGCCATGTAAGATTCACACTTCGCAGACAGAGAAATGAAGGCACAGAAGAGAATACAACAAAATTTTGGCTATCAAGCAAAGCGTGACACCTTATAATAAAACAATGCCTGGAAGGCAACATCTGCTGGCAAGAATAGAGAGAAGGGGAGGGATAGAATCTCCCACCACTGATGCTAATAAGTCATCCACTTATGGGAGACACAATTCCCCAGTTGACCTCATTTTCCAATGTTTGATGCTTTAAAAATGAAGTTAAGAGAAAAGAAGGCACTGATTTGTTGCAGGTTTTTTATACTTCAGCCTTCATTTCAGTTACAAGTCCTGCCCAAAATTTGACTGAGGGCCATCAAAGTAATAAGTACATTTCATGCTTTATTTGCTGTTGCTATAGCTGCCATTCCAGAGAAACAGAAAATTAGATGATGACCTATTTTAATAATAAGAAGAATCAGACTAAGGTCAGATAACATCAAAACAATCATCAGCAACATTCAACTCACACAGCCACCCAAAAAATGCCTCCTTACCACTTGCTTGTGTTCTCCAGCTGCCAGCAGCACCACATCATCCTCCTCCATGTTCAGTGCATGGATAAGCTCTGACTGCTTCTTCTCACCAAGGAACTTGGTAAGCAGAGACTTCAAGCTTCCATCAGGTCTGCGGATAATTTCCATGATTTCCTAGAGAAAGGTACGGGTATGTTCAGTGCAGTACTGCCCTCCCTCACCTTGAAGCATCACATGCTCAGGCACTGACTCTCAGCTATTAAAAACTGGTCTTCTACCTTCCTCTGCCTTTACCACACTTTGTCACTCACCCTTTCCAATGCCTCAGGAGAATTTCTGTCTCACCTGGTTAAAATGGGATTTTGCAGACTCCTTTAATGATTCTAAGTCTTTACTTGTGAGATACCTCTGGGGAAAGAGCAAGAGAAGACACAGGAAAGATCAGCCTGGAAAACTTGACAAGGTATCAAATCTACTGACTAAGCTGTTTCCAAACTTCTCAAATTCTTTGTTTATAGTTCAAGTTCTTATGAGGGCAGTGGAACAGGACAGGGTCCTCAGCACTGGGCTGTAACTGGGTGTCTGCTCTGAGGGCTCCTTTCAGGAGGAGACCCCTCTGGGTCTACATTTCTTTCCCCTGCTCACAGTGTATCTAGTCAGCAGGGTCAGATCACTGCCTACAGCCTGCAGAAACAAGGTTACACCACCACACTGCTGATGGGGAAGGCAGAGCTCAATCTCGAGGAAGAACAGAGAAAAATAAACTGGGCTGACTCTTGCATGCAAAGCCAAACAGTAAATGAGGACCTGCATCAAGATCTTGATCTTTTTCATCTACTCCAGTGTTTAGGGTGGGTCTAGATGCCACTTTTGTGTTGCTCCAACACACACCTCAGTGCCCTCTCATGGGAAGCCACTAACTTGCACTTTGTGCCAAAATGAAAGGAATCCCAAGAGAAACCATGGCCACAAAGTCCTGTTCCCCAATAAAACTCAATATTTAGAGGATTTGTTTTTTCCATACTGCCTAAGCTACAAAGATGCCTACAGCCAGAATTAAATCTGTTTCCTTGCCAAAATGCACGGCTGTGTCAAAGATCTTCCACATCTACTGTCAGCCTTGGATTTGGTCCATGAGATTCTCATTACAAGACATGAATTGTACGAAAAATGCAGCTAAAGCAAACATGAGAAGGACATGGAAGCACCTGACCCTTCTCTGCTTATCCCAGAGCTATGCCATGCCCAGTCCTGTTTCAATCTCCTGTCACAAGACACAATTTATTACTGAGATGCACATCCAAAAGGTGACAAAAAGCAAGGTGAAACCCCGAGAGGGCTCCCTATCCTCATGGGATCTTACAGCTCCATTCTTTTCCTCCTCTTCCTAAGGATAAAATACTCTTCCAGCTGTCTTATCATTCTGACACCACTCAGCCCAACCTGCCATGGATTACAACCAATAATAGCAAAGAACATTTCCATACTAACAAAGGAATTCAAATTGGCATTTTATTTATTCCACAATAAACAGGATGTAAGAGCATCACTTACCACTCCCTGAGGGATACAAATGGCTCTGATGGAGCCATGTGGGTAACTGAGGGCATTCTGCACAAAGTGAATGTCTGATCCTCGTAAAACATCACTGATATCCATGATCTGAGAAACGCGAGAGCACAGGAAAAAGCATTGGTGGTAGGGCATACAAAGCAAAAATCCTGCACCTGTGTCTTAACACCTTCAAGACTATTCCCTTTTAGGAGCTTTTGCTCCTTAAATAGTCAAGATGCATTGCTCCCTAACACTACATTAACTTTAAAATGAAATTTTATTAGAACATACGTTTTTCACAGTTAACACTGTGATCAAATCCTCTCTTCTTCAACAGACTGCACAAAGCAGCAATAACGGGACAGACACCTTGGGTAAATTACAGTACTCAGAACTCAAGCCAACCATACATCCATGATCCAAAGGTTATTAAAACACTGACTGAAAGGAAAAGCTGCAAGTTTCCAGTGAGCAAACCCTCACCTTCATCCCAAAGCGAGTGTCTGGTTTATCAGTCCCATACTCAGCCAGTGCCTCCTCGTACGTCATGGAAGGGAAAGGAGTTATAATCAAGGCTCTTTCCTCAGGCCAGGAATGTTGCAGGAGGCCCTCTATCAGCCTCTGGATCCCAGCTTGATCTACAAATGACATCTCTATATCTATCTTAAAACAGAGAACAAGGCAGGGAATTCCACATTAGCTACAGCTTTTGCTTTCACACTGCTACTTGTGAGTACAAAGCCAGCAAAACAAGAAACAACACACGAAATGACATCACAGCATGACTGTGTCAGGCTGGGAACATGCCTAGGATCATCCTCCAGCCTGTTGACTCAGGGAACAACCTCTTCAGAGAGTGAATGAGGTAGTGATGACAAGGACACAAGAAGCAGCCTTGAGTGAACCAGGCTGACTCAGCCTGGGATCTCAAGGCTGAGGAATGGGATGCCTAACCTAGCAGGACAGGAGATTGTATCATCAAAGTAAAATCACTGCTGCAACGCAATGCCCACTTCTGCACCCGGGACACTGCACAGCCAAGGACAGGAACCACTCAGTCAGTCCCACACCAATTTCCAAGGGCTGTGTCCGTGAAACACAAACCAAACGACTCTGTACCCCCAAGCAGCACCAGACTAGCACAGACTAAGCCTCCAGAAGGGAACACAGCTACAAGCCACTTGGGTTGAGAAGCAGGGAGAAAGGCAGCACAGGCTGGTTACCTGGGTGAATTCTGGCTGCCTGTCAGGCCGTGAACCCTCATCCCGGTAGCAGCGAGCAACCTGGAAGTACCTGCAGTAACACTTTGACTTAGATAACAATTTAAAGTACCATGAATTGAACTGTGGCTATAGAATTGATCACACAAAAGATGCTCCATTCCCACAGCAGATGATCTTTGTTCCCATCCCTTCAAAAGAATGGAAATTTGAGCAGAAGCAACTCTATCAGCACCTGTATCCATCTCCAGCCATATCTTCCACAGGCATGTGGAGACTGCCAGGTGAGCTGTCCCCCAAGGGCAGCACACTCAACTCTTTTCCCCCCACCTTCCACTCTGCTCCAGGACGCTACTAACAGCCATGCAAAATTCTCACACAAGACCTGGCCTGCAGTTCACTGTGTGAACAACTGTCTGTCTCTCTGTCTATCCATTTGATCTGGAGAAGCAAGCCCAGTTAAAAGCTTTGCACTTTGGCACCCTGACATGCTTTTCCTTGTCTCAGTCATGCTCAGCTGCCCAGCCTCACCTCACCTAGTTCTGTAGGTTACTGCTGGAGAAGCTTTTATCACACATTAGATTTTCTGCCCTTCAGGCAGGCTCTGCTTTAGATCAGGGTTTGCATTTAAAACAGCAGTGAAGATTTCAGCATTCCAGAATACATTTCATCTGACTATAAAGTCGCAAGTATTTAAGGATCCCTCTTCAAAACACAAACCCTTGGCAGTAAGTTTTTTTTGGGAAATATCTAAAATTTCACAGATAATGCAATCAAACCCTAGACAGGACGTGCAGAGAACAGGAATCCAAGAAACTCTTACCTGTCCAGGCCTCCAACCATGAGGAGCTGCTTGAACTGCTGAGGACTCTGTGGCAGAGAGTAGAACTTGCCCGCTTCCCTCGAGGGCACAAGGAATTCTTTGGCTCCCTGGCATCAGAAAGAAAATTTACAGAGTTCAGCAAGTAAGTGGCCCCAATTCCTGACAGAACACACACTGGAAGTGCAAGAGGAAAGGACCTATTTTCCCCATTATGAAATACCACTTCTGAGGAAATGGCTGTTTGTATAGTACACTTAAAATTTGTTAACCAACTTGATCCAAAATATCCCAAAGGAGAATTCTCTACCTTCTTCTCTGAGAGACTAATGCATAATACACCATCCAAGATGGGGGTTTAAATGCAAGAACTCCAGGTTAGCTGCATCAGCAATTCCTCAGCTACAGCTCTCTTCTCTCTGACTATTTTTGAAGTGAAAGAAAGGAATGTAAGATCAGAAATTAAATTTACTTGAGTAGGACCTCTACAATACTGGTTAAGAGATAAATGTTGAAAAGACGGTGCTTCAACATTTCTTTGGTTTATAATCCCAGGACAGACTTATATTGAATATGTGCTCTACAATGCAGAAGCTTATTTTGTTTGAAGGTTCAAAATTAAGACAAAAGTTATCACCTCTCCCCTTTTTCTCCCTCTACTTTTAAAAGGATCTGTGGATCATATCAGAAGTTCCACAAGCTGTTATTTAGCAAGGGAAAAGCAATGAAAGCTGAGTGGCAACTGAAAATTATTCAGCCCTGACTGTGAAGCTGCAGGAGGCCAAAAAGCATCACATACATACCCCTGGAGTTCTTTTAAACAGAGTTGGAGTTTCTACATCCACGAACCCTGCGGAACAAACACAGAACATGCTGAGAGGAGGGAGAACTAATATGAATAGGCTACAGTAGGGTTAGTCAGCAAAACAGATCATCTAGCACACCATGGAGCCTCTCCAAAACCTACACACTTTACTACTTAGAACAATTGTTCCTGTAATTGTAGGAAATGTAGATCTAAAAATGTAGATCTGTTGATGACAGAGGACTCCAAACAGGCTGAAAATGTGTTAATTCTCTATCCATTCTGCACTAGGCACTGATTTTCCAAAAAGTACTTCTGGATTTTAAGAGACGCGAAAGCCCTAGAAGAAAAGAAATTCATCCCTTGACATGCCTCAACTGGGTGACCAAAAGAGACCTGCAAAGAATCTTTTCTTATTGGAAAGAGCTAATTTGAAACAACTGGCTTGCAGCATGCCAAGAAATTTCAACATAATTTGTTCTTCAGGCCTCACAACATCCCACTAAAGACCCCACCACAAGCAGACGTTTATTAAGTGGGACCAGTTTGGAGTAGCAAGTTGGTTAGGAATCTCTCCCGGCCCTAGGAAACAGCAGCAGGGAGAGCTGAAATGTTGTTTGCTGCACACTGTCCTCCAAGCAGTTCCCTCACCATGGAGATTGCAGAGATACTCCCGCATCCTCATCACCATGTGAGACCTCAGCCGCAGGTTGGACTGAAGCTGGAAGCTGCGCAAGTCCAGGTACCGATACTGCATCCGTAGGGCCTCTGATTTCTGGACAGGAGAGAGAATTAGGATTAAGAGACAAAATTCAAATTGCATGTCCAATGAAGGTGCTCCTAAAGCCACAGGAAAAAAGGGAGAAGCTAAAAAAGTATAGTGCTCGGTTATCACAATGCACCCATTACCCACTACCCACTCAAATATAGCAATCACTTTAAACAAAAAACCAAACTGCCCAAAAAAGTTGTGGCTGCCCCATCCCCAGAAGTGTTCAAGGCCAGGTTAGATGGAGCTCTCAGCAAACTGGTCCAGTGGGTGGAATCCCTACCCATAGCAGGGGGTTTGGAACAAGATCATCTTTAAGGTTCTTTCCAACCCAAACCATTCTGTGATTCCACAAGTCAAACAAAACAGCCTCATTTCACACTCAAAAAACCTAACATAGCCCCATTTCTTTCACTCTTCCCTTTACCATCAGTTCTTCCAGTGGTATTTGAAACTGGAACCATTCAAGTCTTGTTTTCTGCTTAGCTCTAATTAGAAATACATCCTCACAGCAAACAAACAGCACCTGTATTTTAAGTACCATCATTGCCCCAAAATGAAGTGGGGAGAACCAGACTCAGCTCTCAGATGTTTTGCCATCACCCTGGGAAAAATCCAAATTTAATGAAAAGCCACCATTTTGGTAAGAAAACAGAAAGAAAAACAGATACCTTGATAAAATCCTTGATTTCAAAGGGCAGCTTCTTGCAGGAGTTTAGGATCTCTGCAGTCTCTGCCCTCACTTCAATTTCCCCTGTTGGCATTTTCTAGAACAAAAAGGCAAGAAAAGAATTAAATCAGTTGGACAAAGGTTCTACAGATGGTCAAAGGGGAAAAAAAAGAAACAATGTGATTACCCTCCCTGCCTTCTAACACGGTATATAAGTCAGAGAACTTCTCCCAAGGACAAATTTCTTCTAGATTTCCCTTCTGCTCAGAAAAACATGTCACCTCAGCAAAGACAGCAGGTTCTTTTCCAGTAGCATACTGGTCTCTAAACACATTACCCACAGGAAAACCATGCAGAGTAGGCTTCATGAGCATTAGCAGCAGCACCCCTTAATACGAGTCAAAAAAGGCAAATTATGAGGAACTTCTCAGACCTTCCAGTTCTAAACACCAGTTCTCAGAACTTGTCCTCTTTTGACTCTTCCCCAAGGGAGGGCAGACAGTTCCCCTCACGTAGCACTGAGGCACAGCAACGTTCACCTGATCCTGCAAGACTCTTGCTATTTATCAGGGGAAAGGACATACAATCTTCCAACAAAAATGATAAATTAATAAAAGAAATAAAGGCATTGCTTGAAGCCTGGATTTTAAGTGGACATCTACAAGTGGTCAGAGCAAAAAGGAGTTATGATCATAAATACAAGTCTTCTGTTTAGACCTGCCAGATATATGTACAAACCTGAAAGATCAATCTACAGCTGATTACAAAGACAGCTGAGGAATGCAGAACATTAAAGAATTATTCAACCTCTGTTTCCTATACAAGGAGACCAGGAAAATCTATCTGCATAACAAAGAGGTCATCATACGCTGTGGAACTTAAAATGACAATATTTATTTTCAAGCAGAAGAAATTCCCACTCACACTTCAAAAGCCTGGAAAAGGCAGCATTATCTTTGCAAAGGGCTGGGATCCAGTTTAATTTGTTGGTGCCTGCAATGTGCTTTGAGGTTCTGCTAAGTTATAGGACAGAGCAGTCACCACAGAGGATGGGCTGTCACACAACCAGAGCCCGTGGCAATGCTCTGGCACAAACCCCACCATAATCCCACCATCCAGCCCTGTTTCCTCCAAGGAATAAAAGCCCAGACAGGCCCGCCACTGCATCCTCACCGGATTCTCCTGCCCCAGGGGTCGAGGGGACACTATTCCAGTCACTCGCACCACAGACTCCACTGGGGTGTTGGACAGGAGCTCCTTCACGTGGGAATGTGCCTGCAAGGAGATGACAGAGTCTCACAGAAATTTCAAAGAGCAGGACAAATGCACTGTGGCCAAGCACCTCAATTCAAAATCACTCTGAAGCCAGAGGAAATAGCACTGATATTTCTGTTGCAGTGTCAGGTCAGGGCTCTCATGACACTTCAATCTACTTGTGAGTCAGAGCATTCTGTTTGACAAAGTCCTTCCTTCTCTCTGTGTCTGCTAGAGCCAAGCTACCAAAGGAAAAATAAAAACACAGAGGCATATTTTGGTAGCACTTACCTCATCCTGAGGAATGATGATCTGGGTCAGTCCCTGGAAATCTCTCAAAACCAGAAACAGGCCTTGTCTGATCCATGAAAAACACAAAAGGAGAAAAATTTTTTTCTCACAAATTTAGTAGTTTCTACTTTTTAAAGCATATGACACCTGGCTACCTTCAGTACCCTGCAATTCACCTCAAAGCATTCCAAGTAGTGAATGTACAGACACTTTTCCCACACCTGAACCTAACCTGAGCAATTTGTTTCACATAGTAACCAGCCTCAGACAATGTGCAAATAACCAGGAGAGCTAAGACTTTAACTTGAACTTTAATGCACACAGAGCAGAGATCCTGGACACATGACTTTTCCTGCTGGGAAATATCATTCAGCTAAAAACAATTAAATGAGCAATAAAGCTAAAGCTCATGTGGAATAAAACAACAAAAAAATCCAATTATAAGTCAAGAAGGAGAATACTTGTCCCATAAAAAGTTCCACACAATCCACACTACCAGACCCAGAACCATAAATTTTCATCTCTTTAGCTGCAGTAGAGACAGATGCCATTGTACTTTATCCATCAAAAAACTGTCCAATGGGACATGCTCTGGTGTCTTTAAAAACAAGATCACAATGATCACATTGCAATAATCCTAACTCCTTTTCCTGGATTCCCATCCACAATTGCTCAAAGATGAGATGCTCAGGACCTCTTAAAATCAAAAAACCCATGCAGACCATCACTAGAGAGCAACGCTGGATGAAAACCAGCTTACAATGGATCTGGCAAATAATCATCTCCATTTTCAGCATGGTTTGCACTTACCTTTGATATTGAACCCATCCATAAAGGGTGACCTTCTGTCCCACATGAGCAGAACGCAGCTCTCCACACGTGTTGGTCCGAGTGACAAAACTGTTGAAATCTTAAAAAAAAAAAAAAACTCTCATGGCTTTTGCAGATGAGACAGAATAATTGAGCTTCCTCTCCCAATACAATTTATACATATACAGAGAAATTACTTCATATATAGATCTGCACTAAGATACTATGCCACAAACATGAAATGAAGCCAGTCTAAATGCATTTTAAACAGTTTCTCAGTCAAACTTTCATAAAGATACTGGAACCCAGCCTTGCTGCAAACTGTTGCCCTGCAAATTTCAGGAGAAGGAAAAATCACAGATCGATCCCGAGGGTTGCTGAAAATTTCACATTTAAATCTAGAATTATAGAACAGTTTGGGTCTGAAGCACCTTAAAGCTCATCTCATTCCATCCCCCTGCCATGGGCAGGGACACCTTCCACTAGACCAGGCTGTTCAGAGCCCCATGCAGCCTGGCCTTGAACACTTCCAGGGATGGTGCAGCCACAGCTTCTCTGGGCAACTATGCCAGGACCTCACCACCCTCACGGGGAAGAATTTCTTCCCAGTATCCAATCTAAACCTGCCTCCTTCAGTTCGAAGCCATATCCCCTTGTGCTATCTCTGCAGTTCCTGGTGGAGATACAGCAGAACAGGGGTTAACAAACCAAGACCGAAACACTCACATAGAGCAGGCACTCACCATGGAGGTGTAAAGTGAACACTTCCTACCTGAAACTGGAAAAAGGCCTGAACCACAATTACAGAAAGCTTTACACAGACGCCCATGCGCCTGTAATTATGGCTGAAGTTATAGAACCAAGCACACCATTTACAGAATATGCAAGAGGTTTAGCTTGTAAAGAGAAGCCTGAAGGATTATATATATATATATGTCCAGCCACTATCTGGACATATATAAATAATTCTGTGAGCCAATCTCACTACCTTCATCACAGCCTTTAGAATTAAGAGATTTAGAGAAGACACTTAATAAAGTGATACAGGGAAAAAAACTTGCCGCAAATGTGATATTAATCGACTGTGTGGACTACTCTGACCTGTATCCCGGGAGAAAAGGAACTCAAATCCCGAGGGGATGAGACCAGTACTCCCTCCTCACCTGGAGCCGCGGGTGCGGCGGCAGCGGCCGCCCGGTGCAGCGCCCGCGCCAGCAACCGGGAAAGCGCCATCCCGCAGCCACCCCTCAGCCAGAAACACAGGAGGAGCGCCCCAGACCTCCGTGAAGTGAAAAATAAGAGCTCTGGAGGGGAAAAGAGGAAACCACCTCAACCACCGCCACCTCCTTCCCTCCCTCCTGCCCGCTCAAAGATGGCGGCGGGGGCGCGCCCCTCGCGCGGGGGCCGACGGGAAGGAAGTTCGAACGGGCGCCGGCGGGCGATGGCGGCCATGGCGGAGGAGCCGACGGAGGATGGTGCGGTGCGTACTCTGCCCAGCCTCAGGCGGCTCTCCCGGGCTCTGCCCTTCGGACGGACCCACGGCCGCCTCGGGATCAGCCCCAGCGGCCGCCTCATCGTGCCGGCGTCGTGCTCGCAGGTACGGCGGGGCCGGGGAGACGGGGGCGCTTCCCTGTCCCGTCAGAGGCGCTGTCCCGCTCTCCACACGCGGGAAAAGCGGGCTTTAACCTTATTCTTTATTCCTTTTTTTTTTTTTTTCTTTTTTCCCCGCCCTAGGAAAACGTCGATCCGCAGAAAACAGCGTTTCTGCTGCGCAAAGCCTGGACGCTGTACAGCGTGACCCCCCTATACCGCTTCCACCGCTCCCGCCTCAGGGACTATGCGCGGCTGCTCAGCGCCTTCATCGCCGCCGAGAAGCAGAAGGGGCTGGCGGTGGAAGTGGGCGTCGAGCTGGACATCAAGGTGGCCGTATCCAGCCTTGCCGACCTCAGGGGCAGCGAGCAGGACCAGGCTGCCGTCCTCGTGCAGGTGAGAGGGCTGCCCAGCGGGTTTGGTCATCGAGACTGGCGTTTTATGGACTGGTTTTGCTGTGATAAAACGCTCTGTTGAAAGAACCCCCCAAAATTAAACCGTAGCTGTATGGAATAACTACTGTAGCATCCACTGTGGTTTAATAAAACTGAATCCTCTCTATTTTTAACTGGAACAGAACATTTATAGTCTTAAACCGTGCCAGGGGAGGTTTAGGCTGGAGATTAGGAATAATTTCTTCACAGAAAGGATGATTAGACATTGGAATTGGCTGCCCTGGGAGGTGTCAGAGTCACGGTCCCTGGAGGTGTTTAAGGAAAGACTGGATGTGACTCAGTCAGAACCCTGGTCTTAGGACAAGGTGGTGTTTGGTCACAGGCTGGACTTGATGACCTCAGAGGTCTTTTCCAACCTAATTGATTCTTTAATCGCTTAAGCAATGCATACAGTTAATTGCAAGTTTGAGTTCAACTTTTTAACAGCATCAGAGTAAGACTATACAGAGCAATCTCTGTCTGATGTTTTAGTTCAGCAGTCAATTTACTGCCAGGACTTGGACGGGTTATTTAACTTCCTGGATAAAGCTGGCAGAATCCCACTTCCTGGCCAGAGTTCAGGTCTAATTAATATTTCTGAAATGCTTTGCCTCAAGTGAAATGTGCTACTGAAACGTCAAGTTCATTGTGGCAATGGTTGTAGGATGTACCATAGGAGTTAAGCAGCATAAACTTAGATCTCAGGACTGTTCCTAAGGAAGTTAAAACTGCTTTTTCTACTGTTTTCAACAGAATTGCATTCAACTTTTAGGGATGTAATGGATAGACTGAATAACTGTATGTTTGACAGAAAACAATATTGCATGCAAGGTCCTAAGAAAAAAAAAAACACTTCTACCGAACACTTAAAACTATAAATCAAAATCTATTTTTAGCTGAAGAAAAAAAAAGCCATACTTGCTCTGCAGCATTCAAATGCTTCTTCTCCCCATCCCAGCTCTCTCTGAGGTCACGAGTTTCCTCCAGGAACTCTGAAGACAAACTGGTGTGGTTGGGCTGGTTCTGCTCTGTGTACGGAGATGACCTTTCCGAGAACATGCCAGAGGACTTCACCTGTTTGCCCCTGTTCCTGACCCACGGGGCCGAGAGCTACACGTCCATGGTTGGAAGCTGGTTCCAGAAGACTTTCGACTGCTGCTTCCGCCGCCTGGCCATCAGCCCCCTCAACCTCAGCTGGATGGTGGCCATGTGGACTGGCTGCCAACTGGACAGAGCTGCCTCTGCTGTGGAACTTGTCTTCTCCGTGCCCCGCCTGTCCCAGCCCCTGGATATTTCATACGCCATCCACCCAGAAGATGCCAAAGCTCTGTGGGACACGGTCCAAAAAACACCAGGAGAGATCACCCAAGAGGAGGTGGATGTCTTCATGGACTGCCTTTACGCCCACTTCCACAGGCACTTTAAGATCCACTTGTCAGCTGCAAAGCTGGTGAAGGTTTCAACAGCAGTTGCCTCAGCACACTGTGATGGGATTGTAAAGGTGAGGCTCTAAATAGCAGGTTGTCCTAATGCTGGCCAAATAAAATAGCTGCACCTGAAGGTCTCATGTTTATTTTGCATGATTCCATACAAGGAGTTGTTAAACCCTCAGCTTTTATAGACCTACTTAGCTCTGGAGTTGGGGCAGGTGCCAGTACAGGTTTTTACTACTGTGTTGCAGCAGAAGCTACTTGTTGGGCCAGAAATAGGTGTATTAGCTGTGGTATGAACAAGAAAGTTTCTTAGGCCATAAAAAATCTTTTGGACTTAAAAAGATCCCAGACTTAAAAAAAGTTCACTAGCTTTCTAGTGTTGTAGTTATTAAGACACAGGCAGAAGACTCCTTGACACGTAACTCTTTTCATAAAGGTGCTGGTCTTTCTGCAGAGGTACCTATATCATCCTTAAAACTATGGAACATTAATCCTTCAAGCAACACAATATTTTCTTCTGAGCTAAAGAAGAGTTTGTGTAAATGCAGTTGTTTAAATTTACCCTATGATGAGCCTTGGCACATCGTAGCATTACATTGCTTGTTTTTATCTGTAATAGCTTAAAATTGTCTGAAACAACTTTTTCTGTTGCAGGTAAGTATGCAAAGATATCTCAGGCTTTCTGAAGGGTGCTCTTGTGGAATGGGTGTTGTGTAAATTCGGTTATGGCTTTTCATCATGGGATAGAGTTCAAGTCATATATATTCAGTATGGGAAAAGTATAGATACCTGAAAAGCAACAACAGGGCAGCTGAATAAACACACATAACACTTGGTAGTTTCCTTACAAGCAGGGTTTCAGGGTGTGAAAATCTGGCAACTGCAATTGTTGTTTTGACAGGCTTTTTTCTCTTTCTTGTAGATTCTACACAGCCAATACCTGTCGGGAGTGCTGATGCTACTGACTGAACTCGCAATCTCTCAGATACAGTGAGAGCCATTTCAGTAACTCTTCATATTAAAAGGCTTTCTGTCTGGACTGAGAAATCTGTGCTGAGAAATCACCAGTAACTCACTCCTGCAGCATCTTCTTTTCTCTCATTCTGGCTGTCCAAAATTGGACTGTAACTCCAGCACTTGGCTGTGTAACTCCATGCCATGCACAGCAAAGTCAAGTAGACATTTGGCCCTGAAGAAGGGCTGCAATGCAAACTTGTGACAGCTTCCTGAGCAACTTTGTTTTCTCAGAGTCACTCATTTCACTTATGTGCAGCTATCAGCTCAGAGACAAAAAATGCAAATTCTTGATGCAACTTACTGAAAAGAATTTCTGTTGTTTCAAAGAGCAAGTTGTTTTTCACTGGACAGCCTAAGCTACACAGACCTTGGCCTTGGCTAAACTGTGACTACTCTTGGGCTAGTCTAAATGCAAAGTTCAGCACACCTGAGAAAGGGTGCATGCTCTACAGTCCAGGTAAAAAAAAATCCAGGTTTCTAACTCCCTTTTTGGCTTGTTAAGGGTACTTGGTGAGAATGTTCATCTATGTTCCAGCTGGGCATGAGATTGGACACAAGGCACTTGTCAGCCTATTGGTCCTCCCGGGCAATTTGATAGATAGGAAAGTGAGGTCTGTGGATAAGCTTGATAGTTACTAGGCTTTGTCCTGATGTTTGTAATCTTGTATGTAATCCTATAGGCCAGAGAGGTCTTGGGGTTGGAGCTGTGTTTATAATTTTATGTTGGATCCCTCCCTTCTAGAGCAGGTTAGAGTTCAGAGGGACAGTGCACAGTGTCTGGCTAGACATTCAAGGAGCAGAAAGTAGCACCTGTTAAGACTTTTTGTAATACAGTACTAAATAAAGAAAATATTTTCCATCTTTTGTCTTAAGGAAAGACCACCTGTATCTAATTAAATATATCCTTGCATGGAGCTTATTTACAACTACAGCTTACCTGACCAAACCACTTGTTACTTATTAAATATTTCTATGAGCAGTAAACTTCCAAGTCTAGTTTCTTGCTTCACACTTGTGCAGCATCTCTAGGAACTGATTTGTGCTATGATGTCCTAAATAGGGATGCAGTTTCTTTTCTTTTCCCAGTGTAAAACTGCCTAACATGACATAACTGCATGCCTAGTTCCAGAATTAGACAAAGAAACACACACTTGGTTTCAGATTCTTTACTAGTTGAAGATGGATTATTTTTGCATGTTAAGGTTGAAGTCTGTGGTAACTCTTACCCTGGTAGAAGCAGCTAAGTGATCTTCTGAAGGTCTTGGCAGTTCACCAACCACTTAAACTATCACTTCTGATGCTTTAGTTTCCTTTTTTGAAATATCTCAGACAAAGTTTGTTATCTGGAGTCAGAAGAGCACTGCACAAAGGAGTACAAGGTCTGGGAATAACTGGCACCTGTATTTGATTTGAAAACAGGACTGTTACACCCAGGGCTAAGTTTTAAATCTAATGCTCAGCTCTTTCCAACAAATTTGCATAAATAATCGCTAAAAACCTAAATTCTTATAGCCTCTCTTAACCTCTTCCTTGTGTTGTCCTCATTGATAAATGCAGTTAAGTGAGGAGAGAGAAGATTTAGCCAGATAGCACAGATGTTTCCTTCCAGAAAAGCTGGTTCTGAATGATGTGAAAGTAACAATAAACAGCAGAGTTTTAAGCCTCTTCTACTTGGACTTATTTGGAAAAACCCTCCAGCATCTTTGTCCACATAAACCACAGAAAAACACCCCCCACTGCTTTCATCCCAAGGAACAAAACAAGAACAGCATAGAAGAAATTTATTAAGATAGCACTATTTATACAAGTTACTCATGCTAGAAAAAAGCATAAATGATACATGTAAACATTTGTTTACAGAATACTTGTTTTCCTTGTAAAGGTGCAAATGATCATATGTAAACATGGGAATATCGACCTTTAGGGTGAAAGGGGCTTTTAAAAAAGTTTTAATGTCCCATTTATGACTATAGGGTATATTTTACTATATTCAAGCACATTGGAGTCTGAGTTACATGAATCAAACCAAGAAGTTAAAGAACTTAAGATGTCAGCATTGCCTTTTTCATCTCAAGAATTTACAGTCCTCTTTTCAAAATCAGATTTAGTAAGGTCCACAGTTAGATCAGGTACAAAAGGTCATTCTTCCATACTCAAAAGAAATTACAGTACAAACAGAACTGTTGAGTCTTGAGTTCTTCCCTCCTCTCCCCCCACGCCTGGGAGACTCCAGTTATTCACAGTGCCAGCAAACAGCCCTTCCCCTCCAAACTCTTAAATGAGCCTCACACCTTTCCCTGCTCTAACCATACACGGGCAAAATGCACAAAAATCAGAGAGGGCACCATCTCAACATGATAGGAATTCTACAGAAAGACAAGAAGGCAGCTGAGGTGAGGCAGGTCTAAGCTTTTCTTCAGCAGGAAGGAGCTGGCTGTGGGTCTGCCCTTCCAGCAAGAATACAAGAAGTGGATGTCGGAATTAACAGATGATACCTGCACCCTGCTTCAGACAAGAACTGATATTGAGCAGGCAACAGGAGGAAAATGACTTTTAGAAGTGAGCTAGAACTAGTTGGTTTTAGGTTCTGTCAGTGGTTACAGGAGAAAGTACCAGTNGACCTTCAAACCAGCACGTATTTTGGCACCCAGTGTGAGGCCTCCTAAGAGAAGTCAGAGTTGCAATTTTGCATTGTATTACAGAAACTGCTTATTCACCATGATGCTCGATGTGTTTACATGGATATTGTACCCGTTTACATGGATTTTGTACCTCACTATATTTTTCCTCACACGGCGAACTATTGGCCAGTTGTAATGCTCCTTTTTGAGACCCAGGAATGGGTAAGAAAATTGCTCTGTTGGTTTATCATGTCTATTGCATTATGACTTCAGAGGCAATGAACATCATTCGGAATATAGATTCAGTTTTGTTCACCTGTCCTGGTCTGGGCTGCTACCTCTGGGGCCTCATTAATAATCACACCCAGCCCATGGAGGGAAGAATGGCAAATGGTTTTTTCCAGTCTTTCAAGCCTGAGACAGCATATTTTGAAAATACTGAATTCCCTCTGGATGCTAAAAGATGGCATAATCTTGTTCTTACTTTTGCTTTCTGTTCTCTGTATGGCCTGCACTGTCTACACCATGCTTTGAGTCCGGACAGTGCTTGGTGTGGTACAGCATCCTCAAGAGGAGGAGAAAAGAAGCAAATCAGCAGGCACCACATCCACACAAAGTGCCACTGAGCCAGGACAGCCTAAGTCAGTAGCAGTCGCACTCGTTCAGAAAAGGAAATTGAAGAGCAAATCAGTCCGCACGGTGACTGATGAGGAGGCGGCTGGACCTTCGCACCCAGCAGAAGAGATGGAGCCGGAGATCATCACTCGCTCTCTATTGCTGGCTGAGCTGCGGAGGGAATTCACATGCCAGACAAATGAGTCCATCCTGACCTGTCTGCTCCGCATCTGGGATGCTGTAGCCAATGACACCATTCTGGACAGAAGTGAAGCCAGGCAACTGAAATCCCTGGCCCAGCGGTCATTAACCAGGGGATTGGGAGAAACCAGGAAACTCTCAGCCTCTGGTGGTGACTGCTGGCGAGTGTAAGGGACAGATACCTTTGTAAAGAAGACCTCCAGGTGCACCAAGGAAAATGGAGCACAATGGAACACGGTATCCGATGCCTAAGGGAATTGGCTGTGCTGGAGATCATTTTCTCAGAAGACGAGAGATTCCCCAAGAGCCCAGATGGTGTCCAGTGCACGTCGCAAATGTGGTTGAGATTCGCACGGCTTGCACCAGAGATGTACTCCCGTTACCTAGCGATGCTGCAATGGAGGGAAGGAGAGGACAGGGTGGGCGCGTTGGTCAACAAGCTAAGAATTTACGAGGACACTGTCACTGCCCCGTTACGTACCCATGTCTCATCTGTGGAAACAAAGCTGGCTGAGCATGTCCAGAGCTTGGAAGAGAAAACTGAAGAGGGCCACCAGAAACTGAGAAAGGAGCTTCAGGAAGGAATTTACCACATCTCGCCAGCACCGAAAAGAGTCTCCGCCACTAGGAGCAGGCATCCCCCAGCCAATGCGAGAGGATACACTCCATGAAGTAACATATGGTTTTTCCTTCAGGAATATGGAGAAGATACGAGGAAGGGGGATGGAAAACCCACCTCCTCCTTAGCAGCCTGGGTACATGAATTGAAAAGAGGAACATCTACCAGAAGAAGTTCATCCAGGGCCAATGCTGCTCCAGTCTCTCATGGACAAGACTCCAGCCAGTACAGGAGAATGATATGACTGATCCTCTTGAAAGGACCTCAAGGTCATAATTAGAGGAAGAGAGCAATGTGTACCATGACCAGGATTAGAGGGTACACATGCTCCTGCCTCTAGCCAGGTAGAGGAAAGGGCCAATTGGATCTATTGGTCTGTGTGGATCCAGTACCCTGACACGTCTCATTCAAAAAGATATACGGCTTTGGTTGACACCGATGCCCAATGTACTCTGATGCCATCAACCCATTTCTATTTCTGGGGTGACAGGAGGACCCCAGCAGCTGACCGTACGGGAAGCTGAAGTGAGTTTAGCTGGGAACAAGTGGCAGAAACACCCCATCATGACTGGCCCAGAAGCTCCATGCATCCTTGGCATAGACTATCTCAGAAATGGGTATTTCCAAGACCCAAAAGGACATTGCTGAGCTTTTGGGACAGCTGCTCTAGAGACAGAAGACATCAGACAACTGAATACCCTGCCTCTCAGACGACCCCTTTGCTGGGGGACTGTTGAGGGTTGAAGAACAACAGGTACCGATCGCTACAGCAACAGTGCATCGTCAGCAATACTGCACCAACAGACTCTGTGATTCCCATCCATAGGATGATTCATGAGCTGGCGAGCCAAGGGATGGTCAGCAAGGCTCATTCACCTTTCAACAGCCCTATATGGCCAGTACGTAAGTCCAGTGGAGAATAGAGACTGACAGTGGATTACCACGGCCTGAATGAAGTCACACCACCACTGAGTGCTGCCGTGCCAGACATGCTGGAGCATCAGTATGAGCTGGAATCCAAGGCAGCAAAGTGGTATGCAATCATCGATATTGCCAATGCCTTTTTCTCCACTCCTCTGGCACCAGAGTGCAGGCCCCAGTTTGCCTTCACCTGGAGGGGTGTGCAGTACACCTGGAATCAACTGCCCTAGGGGTGGAAGCGTAGTCCCACCATCTGCCGTGGACTGATGGAGACTGCACTGGAAAAGGGTGAGGCTCCGGAACATCTACAGTATATAGATGACATCATTGTATGGGGGAACATAGCAGGGGAAGTCTTCGAGAAAGGAGAGAAGATTATCCAGATTCTCCTGAAAGCTGCTTTTGCCATGAAGCAAAGTAAGGTTAAGGGACCTGCTCAAGAAATTCAGTTTCTAGGAGTGAAGTAGCAAGATGGACGTCACCGGATCCCAATGAAGTGATTAACAATACAGCAGCTATGTCCCCACCGACTAAGAAACACAGGCTTTCCTAGAAGCTGTGGGCTTTTGGAGGATGCGCATCCCAGAGTACAGCATGATTGTAATCCCTTTCTATTTCATGACACAAAAGAAAAATTATTTCTGGTGGGGCCCTGAGCAACAACAAGCTTTTGAACAAATTAAGCAGGAGATTGCTCATGCAGGAGTCCTTGGGCCAGTCAGGACAGGGTAGAATGTAAAAAATGTGCTCTACAGTGCAGCCGAGGAGAATGGTCCTTCCTGGAGCCTCTGGCAGAAGGGACTGGGGGAGACCTGAGGACAGTTGCTGGGGTCCTGGAGTCAGGGATACAAAGGATCCAAGACCAGCTATACCCCAAACTGAGAAGGAGATTCTCACAGCTTATGAAGGGGTTCAAGCTGCCTCAGAAGTCACTGGTACTAAAGCAGAGCTGCTTCTGGCACCCTGACTGCGAGTGCTGGGCTGCATGTTCAAGGAAAAGGTTCCTTCCACGCATCATGCCACTGAGGCCATGTGGAGCAAGTGGATTACACTGATCACACAGCAAGCCCGGACAGGAAATCGTAATCGCCCTGGGATTCTGGAAATCATAACAAACTGGTCTGAAGGTGAGAGTTTAGGACCATCTTCTGAAGAAGAAGAGAAGCAGGTGACACGTGATGCGGAGGCCCCACCATATAACCAACTACCAGAGAATAAAAGGCAATATGCCCTTTTCACTGATGGTTCCTGCTCAATTGTAGGTGTCAGCTGGAAATGGAAAGCTGCTGTATGGAGCCCTGCACGATGAGTTGCACAAGCTACTCAGGGACAAGGTGGATCGAGTCAGGTTGCAGAGCTTAAAGCTGTCCAGCTGGCTTTGGATATCACCGAACGAGAGAAGCGGCCAAGGCTCTATCTCTACACTGACTCATGGATGGTAGCTAATGCTCTGTGGGACAGCTGGACCGCTGGAGAAAGGCCAGCTGGAAGCACAGAGAGAAACCCATCTCGGCCGCTGAGATTTGGCAGGATATCGCCGCCCAGGTATAGAGGCTGACCATGAAGGTTCGACACGTGGATGCACACGTACCCAAGAGCTGGGCTGATGAAGAGCATCATAACAACAAGCAGGTGGACCAAGCTGCCAAGGTGAAAGTATCTCAGGTGGAGCTGGACTAGCAGGACAGGGAGAATTATTTCTAGCTTGCTGGGCCCATGATGCCTCTGGTCATCAGGGATGAGATCCAATGTACTGATGGGCTCATGACCAAGGGGTGGACTTAACCATGGACAGTATCTCACAGGTCATCCACAGTTGTGAGACCTGTGCTGCAATTAAACAGGCCAAGCGGGTGAAGCCTCTGTAGTACGGTGCACGATGGTTGAAGTACAGGTGTGGGGAAGCCTGGCAAATTGACTACATCACCCTTCCTCAAACCCGCCAAGGCAAGCGCTACAGGCTGACCATGGTAGAAACAACCACCGGATGGCTCAAGACCTACCCTGTGCCTCACACTACTGCCCGGAACACCATGTTGGGCCTGGAAAAGCAAATCCTGTGGAGACATGGCAACCCCGGAAGAACTGAGTCAGACAATGGGATTCATTTCAAGAATAGCCTCATAGACACCTGGGCTAGGGAACATGGTATCAAGTGGGCATACCACATTCCCTACCATGCACCAGGGAAAGTTGAATGGTGCAATGGCCTACTTAAAACCACCTTGAAGGCACTGAGTGGGAAGACCTTGAAAAACTGGGAGCTGTATTTGGCAAAGGCCACTGTCTGGTCAACACCCGAGGCTCCATTAATCAAGCTGGTCCTGCCCAGTCAGAACCCCTACATACTTTAGATGGAGATAAAGTCCCTGTGGTACATATGAGAAGTATGTTAGAAAAGACTGCTTGGATTAGTCCCACTTCAGGCAAAAGCAAACACATAATGGGATTGTTTTTGCTCAAGGACCTGGTTACAATTGATGGCTAATGCAGAAGGATGGGGAAACCCCTTGTGTACCTCAAGGGGACATAATTCTGGGTGGGAACTGCCTGTAATGTTTCATTGTACATATATGTATGAATATAAAGAAGTACATTCATTTGGGCATGATGTAGATGCTGTAGAATAAGGGGTGGATAATGTCGTGGTTACAGGAGAAAGTACCAGTATGGGTGTAGCCAAACTATGTATTCCACACCCATCTACACTGTTCCTGATGAACTGTTAATGGTGGGTCGTTTATAACAGCTGTGAGCTGGGTACAGTGTTCTCTTTGTCTTCACAAAGTGACAACTACACCCAGCTGAAGAAGGGGGGTCATCTCTGCCAATGGGCCATCAAGGACTCCCCAGAATATCCTATGACTCATAGGATTACATCATTCCATTGTGAAACTCCCCACCCTGGGGTAATATTCCTGCCTGGGTTTGGAGGTTATAGAATCTGGGGGTTTGAGGACTTGGACACACCACCACTTGAACCACCACCACTGGACATCCAGAGAAGGACTAGGCCTTTCCACAGGACCACTGCTTTCGACAAGACCACATCCATCACTCCAATGGGACTGCAACCACCGTTTAACTGGGACTGCTACCACCACCCTGACCAACAAAGTGTCAGGTTGTACAGTTTTGGTTTTAAGCCAGTCTTCCTGTATTCACTGCACTTATTATAATCTTTCTATTAAATTCTAACTCCGACTTGAAGTCTCTCGCAAGATATTTGTGTGGGGGTTAATTTCTCCAGCTGGTTTACCTTCAAACCATCACAGGTTCACATACAGGGGAGAGAAGAGACAAAAGCTGAACTTCTGTACAGTAAAAAGGCATCATTTGAAATCCTTTTCCTCTCATCCTTTTTGGGCACTTCACTGATTCAGTCAAGAGATGAGAGGTCCAGTTCTTAAAAGATACTCAGGGC